>PVKC010016197.1:0-20966 GCA_004027635.1 Crocidura indochinensis
GGATATTTCTACTCCAGGAAGAGGAGGGGGTGGAGGTACCCATACTCCAGGAAGAGGAGGGGGAGGAGGTATTGCTATCCCAGGAAGAGGAGGAGGAGGAGGTATCCCTACTCCAGGAAGAGGAGGGGGAGGAGGTATCCATACTCCTGGAAGAGGAGGTGGAGGAGGTATTCCTATTCCTAGAAGAGGAGCAGGAGATATCCCTATTCCAGGAAGAGTAGTTGGGGGAGGTACTTCCATTCCAGGAGGAGGAGGTGGAAGAGGTATTTCCCCAGGAAGAGAGGAAGCAGGAGGTATTTCCTTAGAAAGTGGAAGAGAGGAAGCAGGAGGTATTTCCTTAGAAAGTGGGGGGGCAGGAGGGTTTCCCTCATCAGACATAGGTAAGGAAGCAAGTGGCAGCATTTCTGTACCGGGCAATGGTGGTCGGGGGATTAATGTAGTAGGCAAAGCAGGACCTGTGGTACAAAAAGGGGTAGGATTTGTAGGAACTGTCATGTTCGCCTCTACTCCAAATTTAGAGCTGGAGGCTTCTGTGCAAGGCAGAGGTGGTGCAAGTGGGACATTATGGCTGCTTTCAAAGGAAGAGAAAACAGAGTGTTTGTGTTTGTTTTCAAACTCAGTAGGATGAGAAGGTTGTGAAGTTTCTGATCCATTCAGTTCTGGATCATCAGACAAAGGAAGAGATACAGCTGAAGAAGGCTGAATGGTCTGATGTGCCTCAAGCTGTACTGATATTCGCCTTGGAGAGACAATCAAAGAAATTTCTGAACAAAATTTTGTCTGAGGTCCAGAAGTGGAGAGTACAGTTGAGTCTATATTTTCAGCTCCAGAGAAACTTGAAATCCCTGGTAGTGTCAATATTCCAGCTTCTTCTGTTGGGGATGTCTGAATTGATTTTGCCTGTAAAATCCTCTGGTATCTTACATCATTTTCTCCTACTCTGACATCTTCCAAATAGATGCCCTCTGAAGGTATTGCTCCATTTTGAACCCCCTGAAGGCTACTAGCCACTTCCATATGCACAACAGGGTACTGCTTCTCGAGTTCAGCTATCTTCGTCCTAAGATCCTCAATGGTCTGTTCTAATTGCTGTATTACAGTAGCCTGTTCCTCAGACTTCAAGTCAAAAATTTCCTGAGAGACAACAAAAACAGATATAAATATAATATAAGAAAAAATGATGAGGAAAGATTCCAAAAATAGATGCAATTGCTATGATACTTCCAGAAATATCTATCAACAAAAAGGAACTAATAAAGTTTATAATGTTTTATCTTCTTCATCCTGGGATTTGAAAATGATTGACATATATTTTCTTAAGTTCTAAGGCATTTACTTTCTAACTAGTGAAATGTATTATTGAATATAAGTAACTCATTGAAGAGAACATTAAGAATGGTCAAATAATTATTGCTGAGGTCCTTTATGAACTTTTTTAATTATTCCTTTTGTATTGCAGTTGTGTTTCTTTCTCTTTTTCCCTTTCTTCTCTCAAGTTATTATTTATAGCCTCTAGAAGGACTCCACCCAATTATTTTTATTTTTTATTATTTTGCTTGTTTGATTTTTACCCCATTTTATTTTATTTTTAATTTTTCTTTTTTTCTTTTCTTTTTTCTCTTCTTCAAACAGAACCACATAACTTAAATCATTCTGTTCCACTTCTTACTTTGAGGGAAGAAATAGTGGAAGAGGGTACCAAGACCAAACATTGTATGATCACTAAGAGGTAATAAAAGTGATTGGACTTAGGCACCAAACCTTAAGCCAGTGAGACAGAATCAATGCCCAATCTACATAAAGCTAGTCACAGAGGGGACCACTACTGCTAGCAGCCTGAGGGGTAAGAAAGGGGGTAGGGGATGTCTGCTGGGAATGGATGTGGAGGAAGGACAACTCTGGTGGTGGGAATTCCCCTGATTCAATGTCCATATGTACCTAAAATATTACTCTGAAAGAATTGCAATCCACTTTGGTCAAAATAAAAATCATTATTAACAAAAATAGAATGGCTAAATAAGTTATTTCAAGAATAAAATATAATATTTTCCTTGTCTAAGAACACCAATCAGAATATCTTTAAAATTTTTTAATATTTGATTTTTAAAGATAAAACTACATTTTAACTTTTGTAGTTTTTCTTCATGTCCTTTTATATGCTTCTGCAATAACCTATGGTTTCACAAACATGACTGTGGTGATATACTAGAGATGGTATGCATCTTTAATTTTAATTAAATCACTATAATTTACAGAATTAAACATGTAAATTACTTTAGGTGAAATATTAAAATTATTAAGTTTATCATACTATATATAGCTTTGACATAATAAAATATATTTGTAAGGCATGTTCATATGAATATCAAAATTTTTGTTATTCTTATTGGAGACTATATCAGTTATTAAAATTAAAAATTGTGGCTACAGGGACTCACTAAAGCTTATGGTAGTAAGTACCATACTCAAGGTTGTAAGCATACCTTCCACACAAGATTAAGAGGCAGCAATCTTTATTCCCAGAACCAGCTCACATAAATTTCTGGGATCCCAGTAACTTTGTTACTTTGTTTTTTTGTTTTTGTTTTATTCTGGTTTTTTTTTTATCCCATACCCAGTGATGCTTAGGTATTGATTACTCCTGGCTATGTGCTCAGAAATTGCTCCTGGCTTGGGAGATTATATGGGATGCTGGGAGATTGAACCAAGGTTTGTTCTAAGTTAGCAGTTGCAAGGCAAATGCCCTACCACTTGCGTCATAACTCTGGCCCCAACTTTGTTATTTTGTATCTTTAATTCTACAGCAAAGGATGCCATGGAGAGTACCATGCTGCTGAAAATGAGTCAGAGGGAGAGGGATAGACGTAAAAATATATACTCAACTGTAGGTTATAAAAATTGGTATTAAAATAATTCCCAATTGGGCTGGAGAAATAGCACAGCAGTAGGGCGTTTGCTTTGCAAGCAGGCAACCCAGGACCAGTGGTGGTTCGAATACCAGCATTCCATATGGTCCCTGTGACTGTCAAGAGCAATTTCTGATCACCATTGGGTTGACCCAAAAACAAAAACAAATGAACAACAACAGGAAAAAGAAAAATAATAGCCAAGAACAAAAGAAATGACGTTTGTGCAGTTCAGCTGAGAAGGAATCAGTCTGAAAAAATTCAAAACTCGTTGAATATAAACACTCTGGACAAGAACTGGAAATTGAAAAGTAGTAAATATTTCAGGATAACTATTTAGTAGCAGTTTTGCAAACCATCGTGCCTAATTAAAAACAGAAAAGAGAAGAGTGTCTTCCATATAGACAGTCTGTGAGTGGTGCTGATGGTAGAATAACTGGAGAAATTGTTGGTTTGATATGAACACTGGTAAAAAGTGTTGAAACATTGTATGACCAAAAACTCATCAAGTTTATTAAAGTATATAAAACACTCATAAAATTGAGCAAAAATTTATTAATATTCCCTTCAATAAAATAAGTAAAGGAAATAAACAGACAATTGTAAGAAGGAACTATGTATGACCAAGAATATATGTAAAAATATTAATAGCTGACCAGTGTGGAGGCCATTGTGAGCATTGTGGGCTGCGACTTGGAGGGTGATTCCACACCTCCTTACAGGTATAGGAAGAAGAAGTGAGGGCGAATTACCAGTACTGAGGCAGCTACTATGGGCACTTGTGGGCTGTGGCTTGGAGGGCAATTCTGCACCTCCTTACAGATATAGGACGGAAGAGTGAAGGCAGACTACCAGAGCTAAAGCCGCCATTGTGGGCACTTGGAGATTGCTGGCAGAGGGCAATCCCGCTTTCTCACAGGTATTGGGAGAGAAGACTCATGAGGGCAGGGCCATGCCTCGGCAATCACCATCATAATCCTTGCTTAGGGTGGGGGCACTCCAAAGAAGGGACCAAGTTTCTCACCTCAGGGACAAAGTAGAGCCGAAACCCAAAGGAAGAATGCTCTGAGAAACTAAATGTGAAGAAATATGGGTAAACAAAGGAACACAATAGCAGCTGGGGATATAGAGAGAAATTCTAGCAAATTTCCAAGCCCACCAAAATGCACAAGCCAATAGATGAGCATGTAAAATGCAATTAGAACCATAGCAATTGAAATAAATAGTCAATGAGTTCAAGAAATCCATACATGAACAAATCAACCAACTCAAAGAAGAACATTTACATAATATGAGAGAGTCCATACAAACAGAATTAAAAGAAATAAAAAAATGTCTTGGTGGCTCTGCTGAGAAAACTGAGGGCCTGAAGGGAGCTTTTTCCTGTGCTTCTGTCTTTCCTGAATTCTTAAAACTCTCCTCAGAGGTCAGAGCCCTGGAAATCGAACCCACAAAACACTGTATTCTAAAGCTGCCAGCGAGCAAATGAGTGAGTAATAACTGGCTGGCTGTGGGGCTTTCCACTGTCACCTTGAGCCCCAGAAGAGTGCGGCCGCTCCACTTCGCTGCCGCGCACTCTTTCTCACCAACAAACCCAATCACAGCAAGCATGAAAAACCACACTACTAGCGTGATGATGAGGAACACTCATAGGCAAACACCATGCACGAGATGAAGATGATAGCTTGGATGACCTTAAAAATTCCAACCATCTGATTAACCTCATGTATCAGGAACTTAAAATAGAAATTTGGAAGATGATTGTAAAACTCCAAGAAAGCATAGATTGATCTGAACAAAACACAAAGACAGAAATCAGAAAACCCCAAACTGAAATAGCAGACCTGAAAAACATGGTAGCTCAACTAATTGGATGCCCTCTGCAGCAGGGTAAGTGCAGCTGAGGAGAAAATCGGACTACTGGAAGATGAGATGCAGAAAAATTCAACACAGCAGAAGAAATGGGAAAAGAACGTTAGGAAAAACAAGCAGGCAATGGAAAAAGTACTCAAGGAATGTGAACAGATGAAAATAGAAATCTTTGATAAGCTCAACAGAAACAACATAAGAATCATTGGAGTCCCAGAGATCCAATAAGAGATCACCAGGAAGAATCAACTGTCAAAGACACCATCAAAGAGATACTAGATAGTTAATGACTATATGCAATCAAATCCTGCATGCCCGAAGAGTACCAGCCAAAAGAGACCCAAAGAAAAACATCCCCAGACACATCCTCGTTACAATGACAAATCCCACAGACAGAGATAGAATACTGAATGCAGCAAGATCAAAAAGGGAAATTACATTCAAAGGAGCATACCTAAGACTTACGCAGATATGTCACAAGAAACTCTCAAGGTCAGAAGACAGTGGTGTGATATTGTTACAAGACAATGAAATGAATGTCTCACCAAGAATACTGTACCCAGCACACTCACGTTCAGGTGTAATGGAAGAATACATAGCTTCATGGATAAACAACAGCTTAAAAACTTCACAGAATAAACCAGCCTTAAAGGAAAAACTGACAGGTCTACTCTAAGACAAGAGAGACCAACAAACACAGGAAACTTATCTACAAAGATGACATTGAATTCTATGACAATGATCTCCCTCAAGGTTAATGGACTAAATTCTTCAATTAAAAGACACAGAATGGAAAAACGGGTCAAAAAGTGGTATCCAACCTTCTGTTGCCTACAGGAAACACATCTGAATAGGCAGAACAAATATAGACTCAAAATCAAAGGCTGGAGGAAAATCATCCAGGCAAATAACACACTCAAAAAAGTGGAGGTGGCCATATTAATATCTGATGATGCCAACTTTATACTCAGAAAAGTGGTAAGGGAAAAAGATGGACACTATATTCTAATCAAGGGATATGTGCAAGAGGAAAAAATCAGACTATTAAACATATATGCACCCAATGAGAGACCAGAAAATTATCTAATACAGTTACTGACAAATTCAAAAGAAGAAATCAATGATAACAAAATAATTATGGGAGATCTCAACATGGCCCTATCAATGCTTGATAGGTCAACCAGACTGAAACCCCCCCAAAAAACATACTAACCCTGAAAAGAGTAATGGAAGAAAGAGGACTAGTAGATACATATAGGAGGCTCCATCGCAAAAAACCTAGATACATATTTTTCTACAATGTACTTAGGTCATTTTCCAGCATAGACTACACGCTGACACATAAAACACACCTCCATAAAATCAAGAGGATAGAAATATTGCAGGCTACCATTGTTGACCACAAGACTCTGAAATTAGATGTGAAGTACAAAGCCACACAGAAGAAAAACATTAGCAACTGAAAATTAAACACCCTGCTAAAGAACAACCAGTGGGTCCGAGATGAAATCAAAAAGGAAATCAAAACTTTCCCGGAAACAAATGATAATGAAGACACAACCCCCAGAATCTAAAAGACACATGAAATTACAAAAAATTACAGACCAATATCCCTGATGAATGCTGATGCAAAGATCTACAACAAAATCCTGGCAAATAGGATCCAATGCATCATCAAAAAGATCATGCACTACGACTAACTAGGTTTCATTCCAGGAATGCACGGATGGTTTAACATTCATAAATCTATCAACATCATACACAAGATCAACAAGAAGAAAAAGAAAAATCACAAGATCATATCAATAGCGCAGAGAAAGCATCTGATAAGGTCCAACACCCATTCTTAATCAAAACTCTCAGCAAAATGGGAATGGAAGAAACCTTTCTCAATCTATTTGAAGCAATCTGGCACAAGCCAATGGCAAATATTATCCTTAATGGAGGAAAACTAAAATCCTTTCCTCTAAATTCTGGCACAAGACAAGGCTGTCCGCTCTCACCACTCCTCTTCAACATAGTACTGAAAGTTCTTGCTAAGCGATCAGGCAAGAAAAGGATATCAAGGGAATCCATATAGGAAAGGAAGAAGTCAAGCTCTCATTGTTTGCAGATGACATGATAATCTACCTAGAAATACCTAAAGACTCTACCAAAAAGCTTCTAGAAACAATAGACTCATATAGCATGGTGGCAGGTCACAAAATTAACACACACAAACCAATGGCCTTTTTATACAGCAATAATGATAAGGAAGAGAAGGAAATAAACAAGGCAATCCCATTCACAATAGCACCACACAAAATCAAATATCTTGGAGTGTACTTGACCTAAGATACGAAGGACCTATACAAAGAAAATTATAAAGCCCTGCTCCAGGAAATAAGGGAGGATACACGGAAATGGAAACATATATCCTGCTCATGGATTGGCAGGATTAACATCATTAAAATGTCAATACTCCCCAAAGCATTATACAGATTTAATGTGATCCCTATAAAGATACCCATGACATTCTTCAAAGAAGTGGATCAAACACTTATGAAGTTCATCTGGAACAATAAACACCCTAGGATAGCTAAAGCACTCCTAGGGAAAAGGAAAATGGGAAGCATTACTTTCCCCAACTTTAAACTGTACTACAAAGCAATAGTGATCAAAACAGATTAGTATTGGAATAAAGGCAGACCCTCAGATCAGGGGAATAGGCTTCAGTTCTCAGACATTGTCGCCCAGTCATACAAATAACTAATTTTTGACAAAGGAGCAAGAAATCCTAAGTGGAGCAGGGAAAACCTCTTCAACAATTGGTGCTAGCAGAACTGGGTAGCCACTTGCAAAAAAGCGAACATAGACCCCCAGTTAGCATCATGTACGAAGGTAAAATCCAAATGGATTAAAGACCTTGATATCAGACCTGATTCCATAAGGTATATAGAACAACACCTCAGTAAAACACTCCATGACATTGAGACTAAAGGCATCTTCTAGGAGGAAACTGCACTCTCCAAACAAGTGAATGCAGAGATCAACAGATGGGAATACATTAAACTTAGAAGCTTCTGCACTTTAAAAGAAATAGTGTCCAGGATACAAGAGTGACTTACTGTGTGGGAGTAACTATTCACCCAACAACCATCAGATAAGGGGCTAATATCCAGAATATACAGGGCACTGACAGAACTTTACTAGCAAAAAAACATCTAATCCCATTAAAAAACGGGGAGAAGAAATGAACAGACATGATAAAAAAGAAATACAAATGGCCAAAGGCACATCAAAAAAATGCTCCTCGCCACTAATCATCAGGGAGATGCAAAGAAAAACAATGATGAGATACCACCTCACACCACAGAGATTGGCGCACATCACAAAGAATGAGAATAATCACTGCTGGCGGGGATGTGGAGAGAAAGGAACTCTTATACACTGCTGGTGGGAATGTCATCTAGTCCAACCTTTATGGAAAGTGATATGGAGATTCCTCCAAAATCTCGAAATTGAGCTACAATTTGACCTATCTATTCCACTCCAGGGATATACTCTAAGAACACAAGAATACGACACCAAAACCCCTTCCTCACACCTATATTTATTGCAGCACTATTCACAATAGCCAGACTCTGGAAACAACTAAGGTGCTCTTCAACAGACGAATGGCTGAAGAAACTGTGGTACATATACACAATGGAATAGTATGCAGCCTTTAGGAGAGATGAAGTCATGAAATTTTCCTTTTCATGGATGTACATGGAATCTACCATGCTGAATGAAGTAAGTCAGAGGAAGAGAGAGACGCAGAATAGTTTCACTCATCTATAGGTTTTGAGAAAAATAAAATTTATTTTTGCCACAATCCTTAGAGACAATGACAGGAGGGCTGGAACTTCCAGCTCACTTCATGAAGCTCACCACAAAGAGTGGTGAGTGCAGTTATAGAAATAACTACACAGAGAACTACCCTAATCTTGTGAATGAATGAGGGAACTGGAAAGCCTGTCTGGAGTACAGGTGGGGGTAGGTTGGGAGGGGGGATTATTGGGGCATTGGTGTTGGGAATGTTGCACTGGTGAAAGGGGTGTTCTTTACATGAGTGAAACCTAATCACAATCATATATGTAATCAAAATATTTAAATAAAGAAAAATGCAAATAAAATTTATATATATATATAAGTCTTTGATGATTGAATTCCAATGACAAGAACTTTAGCATCAAGCATAAATATATGGGGCTATATCAAACTAAAAAGTTTCTGCATTGCGAATTAAACCCTACTTTACACGAGAAGACACTTAACGAAATGGGAAAAACATTTTTGTACTCAAGAGCTGATATCTAGGAAATACAAAACTCTCTGAAAGGTGAGCTCCAAAAATCTAATAAAGCCATAGATAAATGGGGTAAAAAAATGAATAGACACTTCTCCAAGAATAACCAAAAATGATGACCAACAGACACATGAAAACATGCTCACCATCACTCAACATTAGGGAAATCCAAATGAAGACAACAGTGAGGTACTGTAGTTGTCAGCATTTACTAGAGAAAAGTTTTCAAAGCAGTGGAAGAGAATCAACAGAAAGCCTAAACTATCCATTACAACTTAAAGAAACCAACAGCAACAACAACAACAGCAACAACAAAAACAGTTTAGTGAACAAGTATGTAATCTGCCTTTTACTACAAAGGCCTATAATAATGACTTTATACACAGATACAGGTGAAGAATATGACTGGAAGCCAGAGACAACAGTGGCAGTGTTTCCTAACAATATGTTTTAGTTTCTTAAACTTACGAGGTATAAAATAACCCCTCAGCTTCTCTTTCCACAGGGATTATTAGATACAAAGGGTGATCTCCATAATTTAATACCTCAGTGTTCAGACATACTAGATACCATATTCAGTTTGCATTATGAAAATGTCTTGATAAGACACTCCAATATTCCTTTTTTATGGTCTATGCCCTCTATTAGGACCCAAAGCATTTGATCATTCAGACTACTGAGACAGTGAACTGCAAACCACAGACTTTTATTACAGGACCTACTCATCAAACACAATTAGGCAAATTAAAATTTCCTTTCTGGGACTGGCAAGATAGCATGGAGGTAAGGTGCTTGTCTTCCATGCAAAAGGATGGTGGTTCAAATCTCAGCATCCCATATAGTCTTCCGTGCCTGCCAGGGGCGATTTCTGAGCATAGAGCCAGGAGTATCCCCGGAGTGTTGCTGGGTGTGACCCAAAAACCAATAAAAATTTTCCTTTCTATCTCTCTCTCCCCCAAAATCTTTCCTAGTCCCCTTTCTTCTTCTTCCTCCTCCTCATAATCAATTTAATCTAGGTCAAATAAAGCCCTCACTGATAGTTTCTCTTAAGGAAAGGAACTTCAGTACATAAGATGCAACAGACAGAATAGCCACCTACATAGGTAGGTTTCATTGCTACATTGTTTAGTATCCGAGACGCTAAACCTATGGTTTTCCTAAACTGCTCCAGTCATTATCTAACCCTGAAACCTTCATTTAGCAGGGCCCAACTCCATCACAGATGAAATGCCTAGAAAATGGGAAAAACTTCCACCTCCAACCCACCTACCCAATCTCCCCAATTTGATTTATTAATTTTCTAATCTATTTTTACTATATTTGCCTATTTTTTCTGTTGTCTCTTATCTTTTGCTCTCCCTGCCTCTCTTTTTTAAGTTATACCTAAGCTACTTATGTATCTAAATTCAACCAGTCTTTAAGAATACAGCCCAATCAAATAAGATTCAGATCTCTAGCAACCTTAAGAATAAATTACTAATGTTTATCTTTATCTGGGCATGAGTTCATAGAGAGAGGACTCCTCTCTGAGAGCCAAACCTAAATTGTAAACAAACCATGCCTATAGTGTATATAACCCATCCTATTTACAAGCACTCCACTCCCCTTCAGAAATCCTACTATCCCTTCACCCCATAATCCCAGTTTAATATCCCGCCTTTCTAATGCTCTTTACCCTCAGTTCTTAACCCATTATGTATCAAGATCGACATCCTGCCTCAGTAAGCCATCACTCAGCTCCCAAGCAAAGGGATAACCATCCAACCCCACATCTTGTCAAAGCAATAAACCACAACCAACACTCCTGTGGACTCATGCTCTGTGGCCCTCCTTCTCACCCCCCTACAAATGTGAACTGTTGCTTGATACCATATTCAGCTCTGGAAGAATCCCCCAGTGTAAGAACTCTACTCAAGCCTTTTCAACCACATATAACTTCTCAAACTCAACAAGACCAGGGTGTAATGAAAATGTGTCCTGGATTCTCTCCCCCATAAGAATATCTCAAAAGACATTGGGGAAGTCTATATTTCCTTTAT
Source organism: Crocidura indochinensis (assembly GCA_004027635.1). Taxonomy (NCBI): domain Eukaryota; kingdom Metazoa; phylum Chordata; class Mammalia; order Eulipotyphla; family Soricidae; genus Crocidura; species Crocidura indochinensis. The sequence continues at coordinate 11,145 of PVKC010016197.1, forward strand.
AAGTTGAAGACCTCTATAATATTACCTCTTACCCTGTTTATCCTCAAATGTAAGGTAGTCTCCTGCATCGCTTTGTTCTCTTAATTACTTTTTAAACTCATTTTTTATGTTTCCTTTATATATGTGAGTGTATATATATTGTCTTGTTTTTGTTTTCTTCCATTCCTTAACTTATCCTGTTTTGGTTCTGCTTGGTACAAACCAACTAGAAAAGTCTTGCCTGGGTTAAAAGCTCAGGTTAAAACCAGGGTACAGAGATGTTGGATCCTGACACTCTCACCCCCAATTGCACCAACAATATAATATAGCACCATTTCTTTTTGCAAAGACAAACTTAATAAGGGGGAAATCTTACATATAGAAATAAGCTCTTATCTACTAGGGATAAGAAATCATACATTTTTACAATACAGGGGTGCCTCACAATTTGAACACATGTCATGTGGTCCTAACTTAGACTCCATGTGATTAGACAGCAACTGTCCAACCTCGAACCCTAGATCTCAGACACAGATCTGACACAGTTCTCTGCAACAACTATAGGAACCAAACTCGCTCTGGGGCATTCTTTTTTTTTTTTTCGTTTATGTTTGGGTCACATCCGACTATGATCAGGGGTTGCTCCTAGCTATCTGCTCAGAAATAGCTCCAGGCAGGCACAGGGGACCATGTGGGACACCGGGATTCGAATCAACCACCTCAGGTCCTGGATCAATTGCTTGTAAGGCAAACACTGCTGTGCTATCTATCTCTCTGACATCTCTGGGACATTCTCAATACTGCTTGGACACCAATATGCATCAGTTTTGATATGGCATCCTGACAATGAGGAAATGTCAACAACTAGGTCTAAGATCAGGTTTCTTAATTCACTACCTAACAATAAGATGAAATCAGAAGACACGTCATTCTTTGAGCTGTGCAAAAGCCAAGATCTCTAACTACAGAAGACTGTGACAACCTTGGCTGGGCAAAACTTATCCTGGGACCAATAAAAAAGACAGTAGACTAGACTTTGGACTACGACCTATGCAACAACCAAGATCTCTAATTCCAGAGGCCTGAATGAGACAAATACAACTGAGCAGAACTTCTGGAAGCATAATGAAAGACTGATTAAAATAACAATGTTTTCAGAAAATTACAGAAGTTTCAGAATCGTAAAGAAAAAATTCACTCTAGTCTCCATCCTGTGACCTATGCAAATACCGAGATCTCTAGTTACAGAGGCCTGATTTTATCATCCACAACTGAGAAGAAAGTTTCCAGACAGCACAAAAGGGCCTAGGGAAGAGAAAAAGAGCATGTATGAAGTCTGTAATTATTTCCATGATAGTATACATAGGGTGGAGAAACCCTTTATCTTTTAGGCCAAGGAATTCCTTTTCTAATTTACCCAATATTTACTGTGACTATGCAAAAAAAAAAAAGAGCACAAATTAATTTTTTGTTATCGTTGTTGTTTTTCTTTGTTTTTTTTTTATTCTTTGTTTTGTTTTTATTTCAGGACATGGTTATTGTTTGGTTGTTGTCTTTATTGCTGTGGTGCTTTACAGGTTCTTTTGTTTGATTTTTGTATGCATTTTATGTTTTTCTTCATTTTTCCCTTTCTTCTCTTAAATGGAATTTTATAGCCTCTACAAAGACTCCTCTCATATCTTGTTTGATTTTTATACCCCTTTTTGCTTCCCTCCAAACAGAACCACATAACATGAGCCATCTTGTTCTGCCTCACAAAGTGAGGGGGAAATAATGGAGTGTATCAAGAACAAACAGGTGCATGAACATTGAATAGAAATAAAAATTGATTATACTTACACACCAAATCAAAAGCCAATGACAACAGAATTGAAACCCAATCTACAACAAGCTAGACACAGAGGGGACCACTTATACTAGCAGCTCAGGGGTCAAAAGAGGGAACATGGGATGCATACTGAAAACAGGGGTGGAGGGAGGACAACACTGGTGTTGGGGATGCCCCTGATTTGATGTCACTATGAACCTAAAATATTACTGTGAAAGATTTGTAATCCACTTTGGTCAAATTAAAATTAATTTAAAAAAGTATTAGTAGCATCTTCTTAAGGAAATGTAAATAAAAATAACAATGAAACTTCTCATGTCTGTGAAAATGGTGCTTATCAAAAATGATAATTAGATATCTCACCTCAGTGAGTATGATGATATCAAAAAAATGGAAGCAATCAATGTTAATAGATATGTGGAGAAAAACATCCTACATTCACTGTTACTTGAATGACTAATTTAGTCTCATGAAAAAAAATAATGAACATATTTACAAAAAAATAGAATAAGCAGTTGATTAGTGATCTCACTTATCTACTCTCAAATCACAACAGAATTCAGTTCAAAAGATACATATGTACACCTATAGCCATTGCAGTAGCAATTACAATATAATAGACATGGGAACAGCCATATTTTAAATGAAAGATTAATGCCTAAACAAGTTGTAGTGTATTATACAATGTAATTCTATTAGGCCATAAGAAATAATAAAACCTTATAGTTCACTCATGAAAATGAGTGAATAATAAAAATTAAATAATAAATAAGAGAAGTTGCAGAAAAAGGGAAAAATCCCAAATGATATGTGATATAAAGACAAATAATACAAGTGAATAAAAGGTATCAAATGATGGAAAACCTTAGTTCTGGATTACAAATCTAAAAATGCCAGGTACGAGATAGTGTAAATATGGGTGGGATTAATATGAGGCACACTAGACATGACATAGGATAAATGGTTGAAGGTCTGAACATTGACTGTAGCTAAGAAACATAAGTGAGTAGTTCAAAACCATAGAGTAACATGTAAAATTTCTGCGAATCCATGCCTGCCTAGTGGGACTGACTGCGAAGAACTGTGAGTCCTGTCTTTGTGTTTATTTGTCCTCTCCTGTCGTCCGGACCTCTTGGGAATGGGCCAAATCGGCTCCAAAAAAAAAAAAAAAAAAAAAACTCGCTCTTCCAGAGGTGCATTCTAGGGCGGGAACGCCCTGGAACACCTCATTAACGTGAAAACTGGCAAGAAGCGGGTACGTTGCAAAAGTCAGGTCTCCTGTTTGTGACGTCAGGCTGGGCATTTCTGCGAATCCATGCCTGCCTAGTGGGACTGACTGCGAACAACTGTGAGACCTGTCTTTGTGTTTATTTGTCCAGACCTCATGGGAGTGGGCCTAAAAGGCTGCAGAAGAGCACTTAGCTCCACTTCGCTACAAAGCCTTGCTCTATTTCTAAGGAAAGAACTTCATTGCAACAAGAAGAGAAAAAAATCACACTACAAACTGTGCTGGATCACTGAAGCCCAACATTTCTCTCTGGACAGTCTTCTCTGCTTTGTGCCTAGGCCCAAGATTTGATTCTTTGAGAGGCTTCATCCACGGAGGACTCCACTCCCTTGAAGGCAAATCAAAACACCCGGAAAGGGCGGAACGAGAGGAGTCTGGCTGAGCACATCATTTAGCCAATGGATAACACCACAACACGTAGAAAAACACACAATACTAGTGTGACAATGGGGAAACAACGCAGGCCAGCATGAGATATAGAGAACGAAGGTGACAATTCTGATGACCAGATAATGACCAACAAACTAATCAATCTCTCAGATAAGGATTTTAGAAAAGCAATATGGAAGAAGCTGAAAGAACTCAAAGAAATCATGGACAAGTTGAACAGAACACTAATAAGAACCAAGAAAATATGATGACAGAAATCAAAAACTCCAAATTGAATTAGCATGTCAACTAACAGGCCTGAAAAGCTCAGTAAATAAATTGAATGGTAAAATGGATACACTCAACACTGGGGTAGAAGAAGCTGAGAATAGAATTGGTGCTTTGGAAGATGAGATAAATAACAACTCCATACATAGGGAAAAATTGGGAAAAAACTTAAAACAAACGAACAGACAATGGAAAAAATAATCAAAGAATGGGAACAGTAGAAAATAAAAGTCTATGATAAGCTAAACAGAAACAACTTAAGAATCATTGGAATCACAAAGACACAAGAAGAAAATTTCCAGGAAGAATCAAAGGTCAAGAATATCATTAAAGAGAAACTTCCAGAACTAAAGAATATATGTGATCAAATCTTGCATGCCCAAAGAATACCAACCAAAAGAAACCCCAGAAAAAATACCCCAAGACACATCCTAGTCACAATGACGAATCCCACAGATAGAGACATAATTCTGAAAACAGCAAGATCAAAAAAGGAAATTACATTCAAGGGAGCATCCTTGAGATTTACAGCAGACCTGTCACCAGAAACAATCAAGGCCAGAAAACAGTGGTGGGATATTGTGACAAGACTGAATGAAATGAATGCTTCACTTAGAATACTGTACCTAGCAAAACTCACTTTCTGGTTTGACGGAAGAATACATGGTTTCACAGACAAAAAACAACTCAGAAACTTTACAGACTCAAAACTACTGTTAACAGAAAAACTGAAAGACCTACTTTAAGACAAGACTAACCAAAAGACACACCTAATTTTGATATAAAGATGGCATCAAATCCCAGGACAATTCTTTCTCTCAATGTCAATGGACTAAATGCACCAGGCAAGAGACACGGAGTGGATAAATGGAAAAACAAACTCAATCCAGCTTTTTGCTGTCTACAAGAAACACACCTGAATAGTCAGAACAAACATAGACTCAAAATAAAAGGCTGGAGGAAAATAATCCAAGCAAACAACACTAATAAAAAAGCTGGAATGGCCATACCAATATCAGATAATGCAAAAGTTTTACTCAGGAAGGTTGTAAGGGACAAAGATGGACGTTATATATTAATCAAGGGGTATGTAGAGCAGGAAGAAATCACTCTTGTAAACATATATGCACCGAATGAGGGTCCAGCAAAATATTTAATACATAGTTGACAAAGCTGAAAAATAACGTCAAAAAATACAGTAATTGTGAGGGACCCCAACACAGCTTTGTCAACAATGGTCAGGTTAACCAGACTGAAACCCAACCCAATATATATAGGACACTCCATTGCCAGAAACCTGGATACACATTCTTCTCCAATGTACATGGGACATTCTCCAGGATAGACTACATGCTGGCACATAAAACATATCTTCATAATATCAAGAGGATAGAAATTTTGCAGGCTACCTTTGCTGACCACAGGGCTCTGAAATTATTGTAAATTTCTAAGGAACAAAGAATAAAAACTCTAACACCTGGAAGTTAAAAAGTCTCATACTGAATAAACAGTGGGTCCGAGAAGAAATAAAAAAGGAAATCTAAAGATTCCTGGAAACAAATGATAATGAAGACACAAACTATCAGAACTTATGGGACACAGCAAAAGCAGTACTGAGAGAAAAATTTATAGCTTTGCAAGCACACATCAGGAAGGAAAAAGGGGCTTACCTGAGTAGCTTAATGACGCAGCTCATAGAACTAGAAAGTGCTCAACAAAAGGATCCAAAAATAGTAAGACAGAAGGAAATAACAAAGCTGAAGGCAGAAATCAATGAAGTGGAAGCCCAAAAAACAATTCGAAATATCAACGAAAGCAGAAGCTGGTTCTTTGAAAAAATGAACAAGATTGATAGACCACTGGCAAAGCTAACAATGAAAGAGAGAGAGAGAAACTTGATAACTCCTATTAAGAATGAAAAACGAGAGATCACTACTGACATGGCAGATATTGAAATGGTATTCAGAAACTACTTTGAGAAGCTCTACGCCACTAAATATGAGAACCTGGAAGAAATGGATAAATTCTTGGACTCTTACAATCTTCCACAGTTGAAGGAAGAGGATGTAGCATATCTAAACACCCCCATCACTATTGATGAAATTAAAACGGTAATCAAATGTCTGCCCAAAAACAAAAGCCAGGCCCAGATGGATTTACTAAGGAATTCTTTTAAACTTTCCAGGAGGAACTACTACCAAACCTGGCAAGAATCTTTCATGAAATCAAAGCAACGGAAAGACTTCCAAATACCTTTTATGAAGCCAACATCACCTTGATACCTAAATAAGACAGAGATGCAATGAAAAAAGAAAATTACGGTTCAATATCGCTGATGAATGCAGATGCAATGATCAGCAAGAAAATTCTGGCAAATAAAATACAATGCCTCACTACGCTACAATAAAGTAGATTTCATCCCAGGAATACAGGATGGTTTAAAATCCATAAATCTATCAACATCATACACAACATCAACAAAAAGAAAAATAATCACACGATCATATCAATAGATGCAGAGAAAGCATTTGATAAGGTTCAACACCCATTCTTGATCAAAACTCTCAGCAAGATGGGAAAAGAAGGAACCTTTCTCAATATAGTTAAAGCCATCTACCACAAGCCAATGGCAAATATTATTCTCAATGGAGAAAAACTAAAAGCCTTCCCTCTAAATTCTGGCAAAAGACAAGGCTGTCCTCTCTCACCACTCCTATTCAACATAGCACTGGAAGTACTCGCTATAGCGATTCGGCAAGAAAAAGATATCAAGGGAATCCAGATAGGAAAGGAAGAAGTCAAACTCTCACTTTTTGCAGATGACATGATACTCTACTTAGAAAACCCTAAAGACTCTACCAAAAAGCTCCTGGAAACAATAGACTCATATAGCAAGGTGGCAGGCTACAAAATTAACACAAAAAATTCAATGGCCTTTCTACACATCAATATCAATTAGGAAGAAATGGACATTAAGAAAATAACCCCGGTGACGTCAGCCTGGGAATTTCTCCATATCCACGCCTGCCCAGTAGGGCTGACTACTAAGAACTGTAAGTCTTGTCTTTTCTTTGTGTTTCTTTGTCCTCTGCTGACCTCCAGACCTCGTGGGAGTGGACCAACTGGCCCGAAAAAGACTCGCTCTCCCAGAGGTCCATCCTAGGGCGAAACACCCAGGAATACCTCATTAGACTGAAAACTGGCTATCGCAAGTACTCTGCAAAGCAAGGTTCCCTGATTGTGACGTCAGCCTGGGAATTTCTCCATACCCATGCCTGCCCAGTAGGGCTGACTGCTAAGAACTGTAAGTCTTGTCTTTTCTTTGTGTTTCTTTGTCCTCTGCTGACCTCCGACCTCATGGGAGTGGACTATTAATAGGCTGCAGAAGAGCACTTAGCTCCGCTTCGCTACGCGGCCGTGCGTTCTTTCTAAGGATAGCACATCAATGCAACAAGAAGGGAAAAAAAACACACTAAGGACTGCGCTGGATCACAGAAACCCAGCATTACTTTCTAGATTGTCCTCTCTGCTGTAAGTCTAGGCCCAAGATTTGATCATCTCAGAGGCCTCATCCACAGAAGACTCCACTCACTTGTAGGCTAATCGACACACCAGAAAGGCTAGAACCAGAGGTGTCCGGCTGTGCACATCATCTACCAAATGAATACCACCGCAACACGTAGAAAAACACACAATACTAGTGTGACAATGGGGAAACAATGCAGGCCAGAGTCAGACATAGAGAACAAAGATGACAATTCTGATGACCAGATAATGACCAACGAACTAATCAATCTCTCAGATAAGGACGTTAGAAAAACAATATGGAAGATGCTCAAAGAACTCAAAGAAACCATGGACTAAGTTGAGCAGAACACTAATAAAAACCAAGAAAATATGTTGACACAAATCACAAAACTCCAAACTGAAAAAACATGTCAACTAACAGACCTGAAAAACTCAGTAAATGAATTGAATGGTAAAATAAATGATATTAACACCAGGGTAGAAGAAGCTGAGAATAGAATTGGTGCTGTGGAAGATGAGATAAATAACAACTCCATACAGCGGGAGAGATTGGAAAAAAAATTTAAATGAACAGACAATGGAAAAAATAGGCAAAGAATGGGAACAGATGAAAATAGAAGTCTATGATAAGATAAGATCAAAAGAAACAACTTAAGGATGATTGGAGTCCCAGAGACTCAGGAAGAAAATTTCCAGGAAGAATCAAAGGTCAAGAATATCATTAAAGAGAAACTTCCAGAACTAAAGAATATATGTGATCAAATCTTGCATGCCCGAAGAATACCAACCAAAAGAAACCCCAGAAAAAATACCCCAAGACACATCCTAGTCACAATGACGAATCCCACAGATAGAGACATAATTCTGAAAACAGCAAGATCAAAAAAGGAAATTACATTCAGGGGAGCATCCTTGAGATTTACAGCAGACCTGTCACCAGAAACAATCAAGGCCAGAAAACAGTGGTGGGATATTGTGACAAGACTGAATGAAATGAATGCTTCACCTAGAATACTATATCCAGCAAAACTCACATTCGGGTTCGACAGAAAAATACATGGTTTCACAGACAAAAAACAACTCAGAAACTTTACAGACTCAAACCCACACTTAGGAGAAAAACTGAAAGACCTAATTGAAGACAAGACTAACAAAAGACACACCAAATTTCGATATAAAGATGGCATCAAATCCTAGGACAATTCTTTCTCTCAATGTCAATGGACTAAATGCACCAGTTAAGAGACACAGAGTAGCTAAATGGATCAAAAAACTCAATCCAACTTTTTGCAGTCTACAAGAAATGCACCTGAACAGTCAGAACAAACATAGACTAAAAGTAAAAGGCTGGAGGAAAATTATCCAAGCAAACAACACCCATAAAATATCTGGAGTGGCCATACTAATATCACATAATGCAAACTTTATACTCTGGAAGGTTGTAAGGGACAAAGATGGACGTTATATATTAATCAACGGGCATGTAGAACAGAAAGAAATCACTCTTCTAAACATATATGCACCGAATGAGAGTCCAGCAAAATATTTAATACAATTGTTGACAAAGCTAAAAAATAACATCAACAACAAAACAATAATAGTGCGGGAACTCAACACAGCTCTGTCAACAATGGACAGGTCAACCAGACTGAAACCCAACAAGAATATACTGGACCTGAGGAGAGAAATGGAAGAAAGAGGCCTAGTGGATATATATAGGACACTCCATCCTCAGAAACCTGGATACACATTCTTTTCCAATGTACATGGGACATTCTCTAGGATAGACTACATGCTGGCACATAAAACATATCTTCAAAATATCAAGAGGATAGAAATTTTGCAGGCTACCTTTGCTGACCACAAGGCTCTGAAATTGTTTGTGAACTCCAAAGGAACAAAGAAGAAAAACTCTAACACCTGGAAGTTAAACAACCTCATCCTGAATAACCAGAGGGTCCGAGATGAAATCAAAAAGGAAATAAAAATATTCCTGAAAACAAATGATAATGAAGACATGAACTATCAGAACTTGTGGGACACAGCAAAACCAGTACTGAGAGGAAAATTTATAGCTCTGCAAGCACACATCAGGAAGGAAGAAGGGGCTTACCTGAGTAGCTTAATGACGCAGCTTATAGAAATAGAAAGTGCTCAACAAAAGGACCCAAAAAATAGGGAGGCAGAAGGAAATAACAAAGCTGAGAACAGAAATCAATGAAATGGAAACCTAAAAAACAATCCGAGAGATCAACGAAAGCAGAATTTGGTTCTTTGAAAAAATAAAGAAGATTGACAGACCACTGGCAAAACTAACAAAGAAAGAGAGAGAGAAACTTGATAACTCATATTAGGATTGAAAAAGGAGAGATCATACTGAGATGGCAGAGATTCAAAGGGTAATCAGAAACTACTTTGAGAAGCTCTACGCCACTAAATATGAGAACCTGGAAGAAATGGATAAATTCTTGGACTCTTACAATCTTCCACGGTTGAAGGAAGAAGATGTAGCATATCTAAACACCCCCATCACTATTGATGA
>PVKC010016198.1:0-20981 GCA_004027635.1 Crocidura indochinensis
AAAAAAAAAAAAAAAAAAAAAGTTTTAAAGAGGGGCCTTTAATCAGGGGCCTGAGAGATAGTATGGAGGTGGGGCGTTTGCCTTACATGCCCAAGGACGGTGGTTCGAATCCCAGCATCCCATATGGTTCCCGGAGCCTGGCAGGAGTGGTTTCTGAGCGTAGAGTCAGGAGTAACCCCTGAGCGCTGCCAAGTATGACCCAAAAATAAATAAATAAATAAATAAAAATAAATAAATAAAAATAAAAATAAAGAAGCTGGATCAATAGCACAGCAGGTATTGTTTGCCTTGCATGTGGCCAAAACTGGATTCCATCCGTGATATTCCATATGGTCCCCTGAGCTTGGCAGGAATAATTTCTGAGCACAGAGCTATACGTAACCCGAGCGCTGCCAGGAGTGGCCCAAACCCCCCTCCTTAAAAAAAAAAAATTATAGCCTTAGGGGCCAGAGCAATAAATAGCACAGTAGTAGGCATTTGCCTTGCATGCAACTGAGTTGGATGTCCCTGATTCAATCCCCACATCCCATATAGTCCTGTAAGCCACCAGGAGCAATCTTTGAGTGCAGAGCCAGGAGTAACTCCTGAATGCTGCCAGGTGTGGCCCAAATCCCTGTTCAAAAAAAATAAGCTTTAACAAGAAAAATGCAGATGAAAGTTTTGACTAGCAATTAAAATGGCATCTTTTTTTTTGGTTTTTGGGCCTCACCCGGTGACACTCAGGGGTTACTCTGGCTATGCGTTCAGAAGTCGCTCCTGGCTTGGGGGACCATATGGGACGCCGGGGGATTGAACCGCCGTCTGTTCTAGGCTAGCGCAGGCAAGGCAGGCACCTTACCTCTAGCGCCACCGCGCCGGCCCCTAAAACGGCATCTTAAGCAACCTCGCATGCATTCCCATACATGAGGGTAGAGTAGTGATGGTTGACCTTTTTGAGGCCGAGTGCCCAAACTGCCACACGATGCCCGGTCCTCCCAATGGCCAGTCCGGCCCTGTTGCCAGGTGAGCTGCAAAGCAGACATTGGCACACTCGCCTCCCGCTGTGTTGCATATCTTAATTTCGGACCCCTTCCCGAGTGCCAGCTGCAAGGCCTTCACATGCCACTGCTGGCACGAGTGCCGTAGGTTCGCCATCGAGGGGGTAGAGGGTGGAACGGTGGTCCCGTCCTCCATCAGCCCGAGGCCCCATCTCCAGGTAGGGGGCTCTGGGGACTCCCAGTGGCTTCCACGTGGTCTCACATGATGACAGTGGCATGAGGGAGAGTGAGGAAACACGCAAGGGTGTGAAGAGAAACGAATCAGAGATGCTCACTGGGGTCACTGCCTCAGAAATCACCGTCCAGGAACACACCCCGGGAAAAAGGCAGGTCCAGACCACCATGCACTCATCTCCCGACCTCTTCACAGACAAAGAAGGGCTTGTTCTCCATAAATAGCTGCTGGAAAGTGGCTCAGGCGGCAGGGGCATCCGCCAGGCACAATTGCATCTGACCTTCTGCAGCCTCACACACAGCCCAGTTGCGGCTCCATTGCTGGAACTGAGCGTCACACTAGAGAGCACTGTGCCAGGAGCGGGCAAGCAACAGAGTCAGAGCAGAGCTCAGCAGCCACAGGGTTGAGCCCAGGAATCATTAGAAGGAAGGGAAAGGAAAGGGGTTGACTCACGCACAATGCAGTCCCAAGACCTTCACTTTTGTTTTCTTTTTTTTTATAGTCACCATAAAATGATAAAATTGTTCATGATTGGGTTTCGGGCACACAAGTATCCATTCCGATCCCTTCACCAGTGTTTAGTTCCCTCCAAGGCCTCCCACTCATCTCCCTCCCACCAGTCTGCTGCTATAGACGTGCTTTTATATATGTGTGACTATTAATCTTTGTGTGCTCTTTAAGCCACACCCAGCGGCACTCAGGGCTTGCTCCTGGCAGGCTCAGGGGACCCAATGGGGTACCATGGATCGAACCTAGATCAGCTGAGTGTGAGGCAAACACCCTCTCCTCCCCTCCCCACTGTGCTATCTCCAGCCCCTAAACTTCTGCACTGTGGTTTGTGGTGCATTGCCAACAGGGCTACAGACGTAACACTTCTGACCATTCTCAGCATCTCCTCCTTCTGGTCGAACACTTGCTTCCCCCACCACAGATGGGTGCTCTCCCATATCCAGAGCTGACCCACGGGTCTCGTGGCCTGTGGAAAAGTGCAACCCAGCAGAGGTTAGCAGCCAAGGCGGCTGCCCACCAGTGCTGCTGTCGAATAAGCGGTTCCTCCACTTGACCTTGAGTCTGCACTGTTGACAGACCTTAGCTGTTTGCCAGTTTCCCTGCGATTTCTCTCAGCTCCCTGCTGTGGGCCTGCGTGGCCTGTGCCACAAGACAGTCAAGCGTGGCTCACAGACATCAGGACTAATAGGTTAAGGCACCTCGAGGAGGAGGTGCCCACAATGTGGGCTCACTGCGGGAGTCCAAACACCCCCCACTCGGTGCCCAGACCTGCTGGGGAAGGCCGGTCAGAGATGCTGTAGCCGCAGGGAAACTGGCTGCTCCCTGCTGAGTCCCAATTTATCAGTCCACTGGACAGAAGCAGCAGCTAAGCAGACGCAGTGAGTGACAGTCGCCAGCTCCCCACGCCTCAGGCAAACAGTGCTCGAGGCCATCGAGAGCAACTCACCCGCACGGACTCAGCCCCCAGCCGTGGGGAAAGAACACATGGTGTTGATCTCCCTCGACAGGCATCTGCCACACAGCCCACCCTGGCACCTGGTGGGCAGCTGGGGGCGAGGACAGGTCCTGCGGAGCAGCAGAGAAGGGTCTGACAGTCGTGACCATCAGAAAAGGAGGCACCACCATCTGTCCAGCCTTGCCGTGCCCAGGTCTCCATGGCCCCTCCACACCGGCCATTAGACATGGCAGGTCACATTCCCAGGTTCCCCAGCCCAAGGGCCAGAGTTAAGCAGAGCAGTGCCGGGGCCTCCAGGAGCAAACAGGTTTGCAGAATGCAGAACCGGGAGAAGAGGAGCAAGCGTCCAGAGCCACTTCTTCAAGGGAATCTGGAAGTCCCTCAGGAAGCCATGAGAGTTCCAATGAGGAGCAGTCAGCGGCTGGGCCCCGCCTCAAAGGGCAGCCGGATGCCCAGTTCTGACATCCCGGGACCCAGAGACCGAGAGTGACCAGAGTGACCCAGCATGGCACAAGAGCCATCATGGGGGGAGGAGGGTGTCACGCAAGGGGGCAGCAGTGTCTGAGACACACACACACCTTGAAAGAGCTACTATCCAAGAAACGAAATTCAAAAACTAGCAGCACTCCAGACTGAGCAGGTTTAAAATAAGGAAACTGTTCATTAGCTCTAAACAAAAAGCTTCTCATGGTTCCAATTACACACTGCAAGTGCATGTCAGGTATATGAGATCCCCCAGAGGGCTTCCTTTTGGCAACCCTGAGCACAGCAATGTAGCTTAAATGCCTTCTCTCTAGACAGCATGTCACCTGCCAGTGCCAAGAGCCTAAGGAAAAGGCAGCCTCCAGGTGAGAGAGGACTTAACCCTCGGCACACCAGTACGGACATCCACGCCGGGGCAGGACCCAGGAGGCCCAGAGGACACAATGGAAAAGCGCCCATGGAAGCAGCCTCGCTCGATGAGGGAAGATTCGCACTAGCTCAGGTCTCCAGGGGCCAGGACCACCCCCTGACCTGGAGCTGTGCCTGGACACACTCAGTCCCAGCCTGGGGAAGCACTGGTTATCGCGGCAGAATTTCCACTTCACTTACCAGCACAAATAGCCATCAAAATAGCCTCAAAAATGTGGTTCAACTTGCTCACAAAAGAGCCAATGTTTAATTTGCTAGGGGGCAGGAGGAACTGATGGGCATGGGCGAAGCTACTGGTTCCAGACATTTGCTTTTTGGTTCCCACAGGCCCATTCTAAGGCGTCCCCAGGGCCTGCTCTGCAGCAGCCTCAAGCCCCAGGGGAGAGCAGGCTGTGAGGTGGCCAGCCCTCCGGGGAGGAGCCCCACCCTGAGTGGATGGGGGCCATCCTGTCCTGGGGGCCATATGGCCATGCACTTCCCACTTCCACGGGCCCAGAAGCTCATCTCATGAACACGTGCTAACCGTGCATGGTGCTGTGGTCAAGAGCAAGGCTCACCCATCTCTGCGGGACTACTGAGCTCGAACACTGTGATGTGAAACAGGAGCCACAAAGGGGCTGGAGCGACAGCACAGCGGGGAAGGCTTTTGCCTTGCACACGGCCAACTCAGGTTCGATCCCTGACATCCCATAGGGGCCCGGAGCCTACTAAAAGTGATTCCTGACTGAGCACAGAGCCAGACACCACTGGGTATAGTCGAAAAACAAAAACAAAAACAAAATTCTTTTAAATTAAAAACATGACAGGAGCCACAGAGAAGGAGGGCACCCACTCAGTCAGGCCATGGGAACACATACAGCATGTGGCCCACGGGCCGTAGTTTGAGGGCCACTAGTGTAGGCTGTGTGGGAGTATCTCCCTTCTCGGGAGAAGACCCTCAACATGGCCATCCCTGAATCAGATGGGAAGTCTGTTGTTCTACATTATTACTCTTATGGGGCCTCAGCCACATAGCTGGGAGCCCCATTCCCCAGTTGCTATTAACAGAGCAGGTCAGGGAGACCAAACAGTGCTTTGCTGTTTGCTGCAACGTCATTTGTAAGCATCCTTCCACTCTTTGGGAAATAACTTCTCGAAAATGTTTGTGTGAACCAAGATGAAGGGATCCTCTCTAGCAGTGCAGTCTGGGGAGTACCCCGGAAAACGGAGGACTCCATGGCGCCCCCCAGATTGTGCCTTGTTCCAGCAGTTTCACCTGAATCTAGCCGCTGGAATAGTGAACAGACTGGTGTCATTGCACTGCTTCCTCTTGTTGCCAGAGGAGTGATGGATGTTGAGCTGATCAGAGGTCATGCCTATCTGTAGTTGTGAGCTCAGGCTGTACAGATTGAGTGGGGAGGTGGTTAGGGGTGTCACAGGTGGCAGGGGAGAGGCTTAGTAGATGCTTAGTGCTTCTGGACTTTAATCCTGAGAAGAGAGATACTCCCACACAGCCTACACTAGTGGTCCTCAAACTACGGCCCGCGGACCACATACTGTATTTGTTCCCATTTTGTTTCTTCACTTCAAAATAAGATATATGCAGTGTGCATAGGAATTTGTTCGTACTTTTTGTTTTTACTATAGTCCGGCCTCCAACGACCTGAGGGACAGTGAACTGGCCCCCTGTTTAAAAAGTTTGAGGATCCCTGGCCTACACCATACACACACACCCATACCCATATACCAAAAAGCATCACCCCAGGAACCAGGACACCTCAACTGCCCCCCTGTACTGGAGGACAAAATCTTCAAATGACACAATGCCAACGCTCTGCCATGGAAGCTGCTGCTGGAATTGGGCATGTGAACTCACAGGGGTAGCAGGGGGCTGAGGAGGGAGACCCACACAGATGCCATGTGGCCAGCAAGCACAGGTGCACGAACAGCTGAGTGGTGACTGTCACCTGCAGGGGAGAAGATGTCACTGTGAAGGGGACATGAGGGCCAACAAGACCCATGAATGTTTCTTTGTAGCTACCTGCAAAACAACCCTCCAAAATAAAAAGGTACTTTTAAAAGGTTTTTCTGGAGGTCTAGAGCAATAGCACAGTGAGGAGAGTGTTTGCCTTGCACATGGCCAAATTGAATTAGATTTCAGCACCCCTATGGTCCCGAGCCAGGAGTAATGCCAGAGTACCACTGGGTGTGACCCAACCCTCCCCCGAAGTAATTTCTTTTGGAGGGAGGTGAAGGGGGCCACACGAAAGCTATGCTCAGGGCTTACTCCTGGGCTCTGTGCTCAAGGAATATACTTGGGGGTTTCAGGGCAACCTATGGGGTGCCAGGGATTGACTCCAGCCATATGTAAAGTAAGCATTTGACTCCACCGTACTATCTCTCCAGCCCGTGGAGGACAGAAATAGGGGCCAGGTGGTGTAATGGTTAAAGCCAGGTGGTATACTGGTTAATGCCCGACCCTGGTTCAATCCCTGAGACCATATATGATCAGTCCCCAAATCCCATAATATATAAAAAATACAGACATCAATACAGAATGAACCTATTCAAGACGCTGAATCCAGTGAGGACATGAAACAGATGTACAGAAAGCCAAGCTCTACTACAAAGGCTGCCTGCATTTGGGGGCGGGGGATGTTGTTCTTGGGAACAATACTCAGGGATTACTCCTGGATCTGCACTCAGAAATTACTTTTAGCAGGCTTGGAAGATGCCAAGCACAGGACCTGGATCAGCTGCCTGCAAGGCAAACACCCTCCCAACTGTGCTCTGGCTCTGGCATTCTTTTCTTTTCTTTCTGCTCTGGCAATCTTGACCAAACCAACACTCAGTCAAGCTGGTGGGAAGAATTCCAGACACCTCTCCCAGCCACGACACAATCTCTCTGCTCACCTGACCTAAGAGGAACCTAGAAACTGCTAAGGGGCTGCTGGAGCACCAGAACAGCCTGGCACAAGATGCACACATCGGGGCCTGGTAGAGGGGGCAAGAGCAAGTCTGGGGAAGCAGCTGGCATAATCTGGGTAGGAGGTGGGAGACACTGTTCTGGCTGGGGGCCCAGCACCCAGGAGGTCAGCAGACAGCAGCAGGAGTAGCGAGAAGGTCTCTTTGGGAAGCCTAGCAGCGGCCAGTGAACCTAATCCTAACCCAGAACTGAGGATAGGCTGGGCAGATCCCAAGCCCGAATCATGAAGGGCTGTTTATTCTGGACCACACCCAGAGGTCCACATCCTGCAGACTCAAGCCCATTCCCTGCCTTCAGACACTTCAGCTGCAGCTGGAAGGTACCAACACAGAGCTGAGGCCCAAACAGCTATTCTCTGGACACTGATCTTCCGGGTGCAGGGCTGAGAATGTCTGACAGTCCTGAGCACAGGGCAAAAAAAGTTGTGCAAAGCCCACACACTCCAGGGTCCAATGAGAATGGCTGACTCAGAGCGGGGAAGAAGCCCAGCAGGTCCAGGCTGGACACTGAGTGCCAGGAGGTTCAGTGGACTCTGGGCTGTCACCTCCTGGATGCAAAAAGTATAGACATGGCCAGTTTTGCCTTAGCCTCCCTCCTGAAGGGCAGAGTACCTAACCAGCCTTCTAGACTCCCTGAGACCATGGGGGTCATCCCAGGGATGCCCCTCCTCCCTCCCTCAGTGTCAAGTGTCTCCAACAGTTGTGACCTATCAGTGGCTCCAGCAACAGCCTAGACCAGCTACCCTCTGCTGGGCAGCCCAGGTGGGAGCCGTGTTTGTGGCTGGAATGTGGGGGTAGGTCCCAGAAAGTGGCCTGACACACCCGTGCACATGGTTACCCAGGCTTTGAGATGTCACCAAAGGAGCTGGACATGCCCACTGGTGCCTGCCATCACCCTGCTCACAACCTCCACATGGCCAGCAGTCTGTCCAGGGCACAGGTTCAGGTGCTGGGGGCCTGGGTTCTGCTACACTGGCGGGTTGGGGGGGGTCCCCCGATAGCCCCTCGCTGGCTATCCACTGAGGGTGAACAGGAAAGAGCATCTCTTCCTAGAGAAGCTGTCCCCAGCCCTCCCTTACCCCTTCTCCAAGGTGCCCTGGGCCAGCTCTTCCCCAGAGCCCAGAGCTGCTGCAGGATGTGCTGGGTCAGGGCTAAGAGGGACAGCTGTCACCTCAGCAGCAGCAGGGACCCCAGCACCACCAGAACCAACAGCTGAGCAGAGCAGGTTCAGCCCAAAACACAGGGTCACAAGCGCAGAGGGATCCTGGCGCCCACAGAGCACTGTCAGGAAGGCAAGGACGTGCCTCAGCACCCCAGCCCAGCCCAGACCTAAGGGGAGACCTGTAGGGCAAACTGACCCCAGCAGAACAACCAAAGTCTGCTGCCCCAGAGGAGGGGAAGAGTGTGTGGGGGCCCTGCCACTGGCAACTGCAGCGCCCACAGGTGATGACATAGTGGCCCAAGCACAACCTGACACTTGAGAGAAGTGAAAACAAGCATTTGAAGAATTAAAGGCTCGCACAGGAAGTCAGGGACCAGTTCTGCCTCTGACTCACTACCCTGGGGTCCTGGCTAAGTGGCCACAGGGAAGGTCCTGCCTGAGCTGAGGGCACCACGGTCACAGGAAGGCAGGCACCACAGGGCACTGGCTGGTAGTAAGAGGGAGATTTCTCTCCCCATCTCACCACCTACTTACGGGTCACTGCTGGGGGCGGCCTAACAGGTAGCACATGGGGCCCCTCTTGAGTGTCACTAGTGTCCTGGGGGTACTCAGGACTGTGAGCACTCCCACTTGCTCACAGATGGCAGGTATCAGGGTCCACAGGGCCAACCCCCTCCACAGGCCCCCCGGGGCTGGCCAGGCTGTCTGCAGCAAGCAAAGTCCTAAAAGCTGAGAAAAGAGGAGCCCTCAGAGGTGGCCATTAGCGCCCCATCACACACTTCCAAGGCTTAGGGTTACATTGGCTGAGCTCATGGAGCTGCACCTGGCACCTTCGACCCACCTTGAGGGGCCATCCCTGCCCTAGCAGGCCTCAGGAGAAGGTCAGGGAGGGATTACCCACTGACTATGATGAGGGGCTGTACAACCAGATGACCCCCTAGGGCCAAAACAGGGCAGAATCACGTGCTGACACACGTCTGGAAGTCAGTGGACAGTGTCACACTGACTGATACACACACACACACTAGCAAAAACAGGACAGAATCACACATGCATGTGCACAAACAACAGGAGCTGGACAACATCACACTGACACATGGCAGGAGTAGGACAGCATGACTGCACTCACACACTCACATGCACGTGGCAAGAGCAGACCATGGCACACACTAACACTGGGGAAGACTGTGGGCTCCCCAAAAGGTGCCTGATGCCAGCCCTGAAGTGGTGTCTACAGGGCAGGAGAGCCCAGCTCACACCTGACTTGAACTCAGGCCCAGTCCAGGGGTTTCTTGCATGTCCCCTCAAAGCCCCAGAGGCCACTGAGCAGACTTGGGTGAGTGACAGCAAACTGCCAGCCTGGCTGGACCTGTCATTTGTGTCTGCATAGACACGCAGGGCGTGTGTCCGTGTGCAGGCAAGTGCAAATGAGGGGCTCCTGGGCTATGAACGGTGAACTCTGGTGACCTGTGAACTCTGGAGGTTTTGATAGCTCAAACACCACAGTTAGAAGTGGTTTCTAAAAGCAGACGTACTGGCCTTTCTCTTCCCACTGTGGAAGAGACACTGCAGGCAGCCATGGCCCAGCTCAGAAAAGCAGCCACACATTCACAGCCAAGCGGTGGCATAAGGCGACATGGAACTTCAAAGTCTCTCTCTCCTTTGTCTGCAACAATCCTGCAGGGGCCCCCATACATCCATCACTGGAACTGAGCAATGCCAGTTACATTACACCGGCCCGGTGCTGGGCTCCTTGCAAGAGCTAGCACTGGGGGTGGGAGTGGGACCTTTTCAGAGCCAGAGTAGGGTCTCCCCACCTTCCAGCCAGCCATTTCTCTACTCTTCCCCAGCCTCTTCCCACTGATTCTCCCGTAACCCCACCCAGAATCCTGTGGACATCTCGGTGGCCCTGACAACTTCTCAGCCCCAGACGCTAAGGACCGGCTGGCAGGTGCTTTCTGTAAATCATGCTTTAGAAACATAAAGCCACCCTTGACCACTGCTGGGCAACAAGAACCACCAGCAGCAGCCCAGGGATCACAGGGCAGACTAGCCCCCATATCCCTCCCAAAATGGCAAAGTCAGTCCTGGCTGTGCAGCTGTACAAACAGACCAGGGCGTCCCAACCTTCGCTCAGCACTCCAACTCCGTCCAGGATTCCAGTCCCCTAAGTATTATCATCTCAGACTTCTGGCATGAGCTCACCTTACTACTAGTCACTTCTATCTCTGAATTTTCATTTAAAATTTTCCATTGGGGAGAGGGGCAAAAAATGTTCTATTAGGATTTCCTCTCTGATTTTTTATCTATGGGTTTTGAGCACTAGACCCAGCAGTGCTTTATCGCCGTACTATAGCTCTGGACCCATCTTTCTGCATTTTCTGTCTTGCTCTGATAATTGTGAGATTTGGAGCCACACCTCGTGGCTGGGGGGTCATTCCTAGAGAAGCTCAAGGGACCATGTGTGATGTCAGGGACTGACCCGAGTCAGCCATGTGCCAGGCAAGTATCCTCCGTGCTGTATCATCTCTGGATCGCAGCTTCTATATCAGTGAGCCAAGAGGACTCAAGACTTAAGACCAATAAAGCAAACAGTCTACCAACAGAGCAGACAGAAGAAATAGGTATTCCAGATACTTTGCCAAGTGAGATCTTACAGGAGTAAGTTGTAGTTCTTTTTTTTTTTCTTTTTTTTTTTTTTTGGTTTTTGGGTCACACCCAGCAGTGCTCAGGGGTTACTCCTGGCTCCATGCTCAGACATTGCTCCTGGCAGGCACGGGGGACCATATGGGGCACCGGGATTCGAATCGATGACCTTTTACATGAAAGGCAAACACCTTACCTCCATGCTGTCTCCCGGGCCCCAAAAGTTGTAGTTCTAAACAGCACTATTACTTGAAGGATATAAATTTTACTAGTCTAAATTAAGCTGGCTAAAGATTTCCTAAAAGAATTCAGCAAAGACGTGTCTGGCATGTCAAATTTAGATATTCTCTTGGTTCATTATAAAAATTACATTGCGGTGGGGGTGAGGTGGGTTGGAGGGAGATTTGGGACAATGGTGGTGGGAATGTTGCACTGGTGAAGGGAGGTGTTCTTTACATGACTGAAACCTAATCACAATCATATCTGTAATCAAGATGTTTAAGTAAGAGGCCAAGCGGTGGCGCTGGAGATAAGGTGCCTGCGCTAACCTAGGACGGACCACGGTTCGATCCCCCGGTTCCCCATATGGTCCCCCGTGCCTGCCAGGAGCGACTTCTGAGCGAATAACCAGGAGTAACCCCTGACCGTCACCGGGTGTGGCCCAAAAACCAAAAAAAAAAAAAGATGTTTAAGTAAATAAAAATAATTGTCAATTAAAAAAAAAAAGAAAAGGGTTTACTATAAAAGTGACATGGCTGGAACCCCTTCATTAACAGTAATGTAAGCCACAGTGCCAACTTAGAAGAGAGAGAGAGAGAGAAAGAGAGAGAAGTAAAAATGCCTACCCCAGAAGCAAGTGGGGGAGGATTGATGGGAGGGAAGAGGGCATCAGGAAGGGTGAAAGGAAAACTGTTAACATTGGTGGTAGAAAAAGATGACTATTGAAGGTTGTTGTACATAGTATGACTATAACTCAATCATGAACAAATTTATCTGTGGGAGAAAAAACTGTAGTACGAACAAACTTATAACCATGGTGTTTAAATAAAAAGTTTAAAATAAAATAAAATAAAAATTACATTGCTGGGGCCAGAGAGATAGCAAGGAGGTAAGGCGTTTGAATTTGCATGCAGAAGGTCAGTGGTTCAAATCCCGGCATCCCTCATGGCTCCCCGAGCCTGCCAGGAGCGATTTTTGAGCGTAGAGCCAGGAATAACTCCTGAGCACTGCCAGGTGTGACCCAAAAATAAAACAAAAGAAATTACATTGCTTTGGAGGCAGTGGGGAGGGCACTTGCCTTGCACGCAGCCAACGTGGGTTCAAGCCACGAACCCCATAAGATCTATCTCCCAAACACTGCCAGGAATAATTCCTGAGTTCAGAGGCAGGAGTACTCCTGAGCATCTTCAGGTGCGGCACCCCCCAAAAAAAATTCAATTGCTGTTTATGGATTAGACTGAGGTTGAATATGATTAACTTAGTTTGGGATTGTCAGGGGAGAAGTTAGAAAATCAAACTTGTAAGGAAAGTACATTTCTGGACATTTGCTTTACTCAGACATGTAATACCTATTGAGAAACCTGTGCCCAGGAACCACATTCCCCAGCTGCTGGCCATAGGGTTTCAGGAGCCTCCGATCAACCTCACTAGGGTGAACAATGTCCAACTCCCACTGGCCCATTAGTGCTAGAGCTTGTGGAGTTTGGGGGCAAGGCCAGAGCAGAGCTGCCGAGTGATCTCGGAAGTTCATGGACTTCTGCCTCTCGGGCACGTAGTCAGTCAAAAGGACAGCGAGTGGCCTAAGACCTGTTGCCAGAATCAAAGGTACTAGAGGGCTCCTGTCAGCAGTGCAGGTATGGGAAAAAGGGAGCAAGGAGGACCCCCTGGGTACATGCCGCACACAGGGAAGAGGTAGTGTCTCCGCCACACACGCACGTGCGCGCACACACAGGCGCGCTCTCTCTCTCTCTCTCTCCTCTCTCTCTCTCTCTCTCTCTCTCTCTCTCCTCTCTCTCTCTCTCTCTCATGTATATACTCATAGTTGTATTCACTCGCATACCCTTTCACACACCCACACACTCAGTCACACTCACACAGCCTGGAGGCGAGCTAAAGCCTGGCAGAGCTGCCTGCAAACCCTCTGGGGCTCTAGGGTCAGGAGAGGGGATCAATGGAGAGGTGCAGGGACACTGGGTGGAGTGGACAGACAGCCTTCAGTGGCTGCTTCTTGTCCTGGATGACTGTGAGGACAGGCCACTCACGTATGAGTTTAGGTCACGTTACCATGAAGACTTAATCTCCGGGGTCTAACAACCCCGGTCAAACAGAAAGCACAAGCAATGGAGTCCTGGGAGCCTAACCCAGACTTTTCCTGACAGGAACGGGCTATCCCCATGGCCTGGCAAGCACCCAGATAACTGTTCCAAACAAGTTTGTAGAAATAAGGGACGAGCACTGGCAGAGCTGGGCACATCTCCCTCTCAGTCCCGCTGCAAACATGCTCACATCATCCAGGCCGACCACAGGCTAGTGAGGGGCAATGCTGCCCGCCCATCTCAGGGGTCCTGGACAGCAGCTGCTCCTGGCAGGGTCACACGTGGAACTGAAGTTCACTGTCCACTTTCTGACTCACCTGTATTTCCAGCTAAAATGACGAATGGGCTGAATAAAAAGTACTATGGGGAAGGGGGCTGCCTTGCACCTATCGGCAGACCTGGGTTCGATCCCCGGCATCCCAAAGGGTCCCCCAAGCACTGCCAGGAGTAATTCCGGTGCGTAGAGCCAACCTGAGTCATCCTGAGCATCACCATTTGTAACCCAAAGCCAAAATAAATAAACTTCCTATTTAATTGTTGGGGACCAGGGGGCAGAGACAGTACAGTAGGTAAGGCACTTGCCTTGCATGCAACTGACCTGGGTTCAGTCCTTATCACAACATATAGCCACCCCCCCCCCCAGTAATGCCAAAGAGTCAGTCAGAGACAAGAGAAGACAGTACTGCGAGAGGATCAGCGTGCTAAGGACAGCAGTGCAGGGATGTGAATGGGTCCCAGGGCTGAGCAGCCAAATCTGTCAGAGACAGAAAGAGCAGATATCTCCAGGCTCTTAAGGCACCAAACATCAGCCCCATTTCTCCTGTTTCGGGAGCCCCAGAGGAGCCAGCTACCCTGAGGACCAGCTGAAAGCACGAGTGCTGGGTCGAGGCAGGACCAGGAAGGTCTTGGACATACGCATAAGCCATTTCTCATAGAGTGCATCAGCCAGCAACACTGAGCACCCAGTACTCGCCACGATGGAGAGATAGAGCTCCACTCCCACTGCTCTTGGGCCCAAAGGCAAGTGCTCAGCAGAATGGGGGCTGACCCTCAGCCCCCCAGAGAAATGTCAGTGGCCTGCTGCTAGCCCAGGACTGTAGTGACCGCTACATGCACACACACTACCCACCCACCTACACATATCCACCCCACACAACCCACTCCTAGGCACAGACACCACAAACACATTCCTAGACATACATACACCAGACACATACCACACACATTCACTTCCAGACATATGTACCACACACATTCTAAAACACACACAGGACACACTCCTAGACATACACACACACTATACACTTCCAGACACGCACCATACTC
Organism: Crocidura indochinensis; assembly: GCA_004027635.1. NCBI lineage: Eukaryota > Metazoa > Chordata > Mammalia > Eulipotyphla > Soricidae > Crocidura > Crocidura indochinensis. The sequence continues at coordinate 14,003 of PVKC010016198.1, forward strand.
CCCCCACACATACCACACTCACTCCCAGACACACCGCACCAGATACACACATACAAAAATCTGACCAGACATTCCAGATACACACATAGAACACAAGCCCAAATACAGCACACACTCAGACACACACACAGACACCAGATATACCACACCATGTCTACATACCACACAAGCCCAAATACATACAACACAGAAAAACACACCAGATAACCCCAAACATACCACACACCATATACCCAGACCAGGCACAGAGATAATAGATGCATTCACCAAATATCCACAAACACAGCCCTACAGGCACATATACCCGAAACAACCTCTATATATATGCAGAACCACACAGACACACATAGCCACTGGGTCAGTGAAACACAGCAGCAGCACTGCCATACTCTGATGCTCTTTCCTTTCGGTTTTTGGGCCACACCCAGTGACACTCAGCTACTCCCGGCTATGCGCTCAGAAATTGCTCCTGGCTTGGGGAACCCTATGGGACGCTAGGGGATCGAACCGCGGTTCGTCCTAGGTTAGCATGTGCAAGGCAGACGCCCTACCACTTGCACCACCGCTCCAGCCCCGAAACTGAGTCTTGAGCCCTCCTGCGCCACCTTCCAAGTGAAGGTGGAGGAAGTCGGGGAGGAAGGTGGAGCTGATCCCGCCTGGCCCCAGGAAGGAGACCCCAGGCAGCCCCCAGCAGCCCACCACAGAGCTCCAGAAACCTGGCCAGAGTAGGAAAAATGGTGGCAAAGCAGCAATTGTCCCAGTACTCGGTGGAGTCACCCAACAAGTCTGAGAGCAGCAGGGAACCAGCTTGGTGACAGCCAGAAACTGCTATTTCACTCCTAAAATCCTGTGAATGCCTAATCTGGACAAGAGTAACAGACTTCTTTTTTATTTTCTGTTTCTGGACCACACTTGGTGGGACTCAGGGGACCCTAGGCAGCGCTGGAGATAGAACCTGGCTGGACATGTGCAAGGTAAGGGCCTTACCCCGGGGCTCTCTCTATCTGGCCTAAAACTTCAAAATAAAATATTTTAATTAAATCTAAGGTAAACCCAAGTAAAAATCTAAAGCCTTCAACTTAAAATCTTTTCAAACACAAAGCAGTGACTGGCCTGGCAAGCCTGAGCCCACTGCCAGACCTGGCCCAGCGGAGCCATGTCCTCCATGTGCCCAAATCCCCGTGGTTCCAGACCCACCACCAGCAGGGATACAGCCACTGGCGAAACAGCCGGCAGTGCCAGTGGGGAGGGGTGAGCCTGCTGACAGCACCCAGTTCCTCTACGAAGGTAAGGGCAGAGCCCACTTCCCACGGCAGGCAGTCCCGGTAGCACCGTTCCAGGACGTGCTCCGGCAGGCCCCTGCACGGGGCAGCTGAGGCTGCCTCCCTCCCGCCCTCCTCTCTCCCCAGAGCTCTCGGAGAACTGATTCGGGCAAATATTCCAGAGAGGGCAGGGAGCAGGGAGGGGGCAGCCAGGAAGGCTGGCAGACCCCAGCCCAGCACCGCTGTGTGGGGACTGTGCCACACAGTGTCCCTCTGACCAGGCGGGCGCAACCCCCGCCCCTGCCCTGGCCCACAGAGCTCTCTCCATTCCCAGAGCACAGCCCCACCCTCAATCCCACCAAGCCTCAAAGTAGCCGCCCCCCCCAAGGAACCTGGCCCTGGGGTGCAGCTCTCCAGCAGCCAAGGTGGGTGCAAACTCATGAATCGTAGCTGCGGGCAGGAGGAATATCAGGTGCATCTCTACGCCCCGAGGGCTCGACTCCTCCACTTAAATCCCTCCCACTGGGAGAGCCGGCTCCAGTTTCAGGAGCCAGCCCGGCGTGAGAACAGTTCTGCCAGCTGCTCCGGCTCCTCGTCCACACCGCCTGCCCTTAGAGACCTGCGCCCACCTGGCCCGGTGAGTCCTGCCTTTCTCTCCTATTCTGATTCCACTTTGGTTTTCAAACCCTGCCCGTATGTGTGAAAGTGCTGGCTGAGGCCACCCAGCAAGCAGGGGCCCTGCTGTTTGGCTCAGGCTTAGACGCAGCAGGTGCATTCGGGAGAGGAGGGTGTAGGGCTCCAACATCCCGTCAGCCTTCCGCTGTAGGATCTGCGCGCCAGCCTAAACCTGGAAATGGGCTCCCCACGAAATCCGGAACACTGAAACCAAAATGTGGGCTGCCATCAGAGCTCATGTGCCTTGCCTTAAAATGAAACTGCCATGATTTCGGTCAGCACCAGAGACCACACATACTGTATGTGTGTGAACTGTCATTCGTTCTTTAGATTTTAGTATTTTTCAAGTTGAAGATCAGCACTACTTTGGCATGGTGTAACCCCCCTCCAAAAAAAAGGGAACTCTCTATAATACCAAAGAGTTTTCTCCCTTCTTTCCCTTATGTAAACTTTCCCTTAAGAGAACAATGACTGACCAAAATTTGTGACCAGGTTTGGCTGAGTTAGACTTAATTTCAATAAGCCTGAACTCACAGCCACCTGAATTTTCACTCTGCTTTCACCAAGTACCCTCACAACGTGACTGGTGCTTAGAAGGGGAGAGCCTGGCAGGCGGATGGCCTCAGGGACAATCAGGTAGAGGACCCCACGCTGCATGCTCCTGGATGCTGGGACGGGAGACACAGCATGTGGCTGGATGTGCTCTCGAGTCCTGTTTCAGAAACTCTGTCTTTCTCTGTGTCTGGCTGTCCTCAAGTTCAGACTTCGTTTGAAAGAACCGAAAGTCTAGGAGGGAGGGGTGGTTAATCACTGGAAAAGCTCAATTGGAGTAAAACTCACAGATCTTGTTCTTGCGACACCCCAGTGGGTAGGCGACAATGGCGTGTCCTCAGGTTACGCAATAACGCCACATCACAATATCGTAATTATAGAATGCCCTTCAGAACGCTCTGCGCGCGGCCGGCCAGGCAGGCGGACGGACGGCCACCCAGAGCAGGGTGACAGCACGGCTGGTCCCGCACCCTGCTAGGTAGGCACTCACCTGACCTGTCAGGGCGATGGTGGCCCAGAGACCAGAGCTATAATTACCCCTATTGTGCCTGCCCAGTCTGGAGAAAATCCCCTCTATTTCCCAGATCTCACACTCCCTAGAAACCTCCCAAGCATACCAGCCTCTCGCAGAGAGCTTTGGAGCTGACCAGAGGGCTCCCCTTTTCAGAAACGCCAGGGGAAGTGCACGGCAACCGGGCCAAAGACCAAGCAAACAGACCCTCCCACCGACCGAAACCACAACTGCTTCAAAGTGCTGTGTGGGCAGCCTGCCGGCCCCAAGCACAGGGCGCCCCACGCAGGGGTGGAGACGCCGTGGAGGCACCTATCAGGCCACACTACCTGGCCTGCCACAGCCCCTAGGGCCGTGCTAGGGAGCTGCCAGGCTGACAGGACAGGGCAGGAGAGGGCTGTGGGGACCCACTGAGGCAGGGAGCTGGATGGGACAGGGGGACTTTGGGGACCCATCGAGGCAGGAAGCTTGAGACCCACTAAGGCAGAGTGCCAGACATGAGCTTGCAGCTGAACCACAACCCTACAGGGCCAGCCATTCCCTGCAGCCCTGAACACTGGGTGCCACCCCTCACTGCCCACCTCAGACACCATCACTGCAAAGGGAAGTCCAGCTCCCCAAACAGTGCTCTGCTCCACTGCACAGCAACAAGCCTTTACCCCACATGCCACAGCCACTACCAGGGAGCAGCTAGATCTCCAGAGAGCAGCCCATCCCTGCAGACAGGTTCTGCCCCACCCGCACGGCCCAGTTTCCAAGAGCTTACAGAAGTCTCAAGCTCACCCCACTTGTTTCCCCACCACCGGCACATTTTACAGCCAAGGGATGAGGCCTGTCTCCATGGGCCTCGGGGGTGGCTCTAATGAGCTGTTGTGCAAGCCTTCGAGGTCAGTTCACCTGTCGGAGGGGTGGCACCTGCCCGCTGCACACCTGACAATACTCGCCTCCCGGGTAGCTGCCCAGGACCTGCCCTGGCAGACCAGGGCTCAAGGCAGGGCAGCACGGAGCTGAGCCCAGTATGGCCAGTCTGCGGGACATGCTCTAACGTGCGGGCGGCGGGTGACACAGACATTTCATGACTGAAACTAGTTGCTGGACAAGAGGAGACAGCTCTAGGACTAATGATGCTGACAGGAGCTCTAAGATACAGTAAATGTAAAGCTGGTTCCCACTCGAGATCTCAAGGACTCCCTCTTCAGACTGTTGGCAGTGAAACTCATGGTGCCACACTTCTTGTCATGCATGTGGCTTTAGCTGCCCGCTCGAAGCATAGCTCCCATTTTTGCCGAGAAGGTTCAGTCACGTTGCACACTGTGCCCCGTGTTCCCTAAAGCCTGAGCTGGTGACAGAGGCCGTGCTGGGCGCACACTCGGGCAGCATTTTGCAACTGTCATCATTTTGCCGGGATGCATGCAGCTGGTGATGAAATCATCAGTTTTCAGATCTTTGCCGTGACAGATCCTATACAATCATGGGAACCTGGCTCACACCGGTTCTCACGCCTTCGGAATCGGAGCACAATGCTGCATGCCCAGACAGGCCCAAGCTGACTTATCTTGCTGGCTGGTCTCTAGCTAGAATTGCTTCCTGGAGGAGGCAAGGAACCTGGGCTTTCGGGGCCCCGGGCAGCTCCGCCACCCAAGGGATGAACTGCCTTGTCCAGAATTATTTATAGGCACTGGAGAGAGTATGGTGGTAGGGCATTTGTCCTGTGCATGGCCGACCAGAATTTGATCCCCAGTACTCCCGTATGGTTTCCAAGTCTGCCAGGAGTGAGTCCTGCACACAGAGCCAGAAGTAACTCTTCAGCACTGCCGGGTGTGGATTGCAGCCCCATATACACCAAATGCAATAGATTACTTCCCAGTTTTTTCTTTAACAAGAGGAAAGTCAGAAAAGCACAAAGCCATGCCTCCAGGTGTGGTGCATGCGGCTAGCACCCAGACTTCTTTGCCACCCTTGCCGCTGTGTGCAGAGGGAGAGAGAGGGCCAGCTGAACACCAGAGCTCAAAAACTTCCCTCCACTCATGCAGAGACCAGCCTTACCAGCCACTTTCCAAGGTCCTCAACCCAGAGGTAGGTAGGCTCCTCCTCCAAGTCTAAAGAACTGAACAGTTATGGCCAGAGATAGCACAGCATGAGGGCACTTGCCTTGCATGCAGCCGACCCGGGGTCCATCCCTAGAACCACATGGTCCCCCTGGTCTGCCAGGAATGATTCCTGAGCCGCAGAGCTAGTGGCGAGCCCTGAGCACCGCCAGCTGTGGCCACAAGACAAACAACCAAAAATTATCAACAGTCTTGTCCAAACACACCCTCACGAAAAGTGAAGAGTCAGACGGGACAGGGGGCAGTGTGGTCTGAAGAACTAGAGATGAACGAAGAGGTGCCAGCCCTGAGGAGAAAGTCGTGCGGTGCTCTGAGAAGTTCGGGCTTGTCGGGGAGAAGACTCAGCCCTAGTACCCTCAACTTGAGAGCTTCTGTGGGTCACCCGCCCCCAGTGTATGCTCGCCCCACAGTTGGGAGAAACCCCACTCCCTGCTGTGAGCATGTCATACAGATGTCCCTGTCACACATGTGTGGTCAGATCTCTGGGCTCTTAGGTGAGAGGGAGGCTTCCTGAGCACCCGGGCAGGCAGGATGGGCCAGCAGGGAGGGGAGGCCCCACTGTGGACCTGCATCTGCCCACCCCTGCACGAACCTCCTCTGGGTGTCAGGCCAGGCTCTCTGCTGTCTCCTGGGCAAGCCAGTGCCAAGCTGTGGCGACCACTCTTCTGTCCCCAGGGTAGAGGTGGGCAGATGGCAGCACATGGCTCCCCGCAGGCCCACTGGCCTTGCACAAAGCTGCATCATCCCCATACTCAGACCCAATTCTCAGCACCACCGAGATGGCAGAGGGGGGACTGTCTTTGCTGCTCTTCACTCCCACACCCTCACGCAGGATATGCCCACAAGGTGACTGAACAAACAGATACACAAGGTCTAAGGGGGACCCACGGAAATGCCCCACCCACTCACCTGCTCCAGAGGGTGAGGTCGGGCCCCATGCACAGAGACACTCCCTAGTGTGGGTCCCAACCACCCATAGGGTTTGTGCTTCTATCACAGGCTGGAAATAGAGTCCTCCAAACCCAGAGCCGCAGATCCCTATAACTAGGAGGCATTCTACATCCCCTTCCTGGGCCCCACTAGGCGAGACAGCAGGACAGGGATGAGTGGGGCCCAACTCAGCTAGTGAAGGGCCCGGGGCCCACAGCCTGGTCCAGTGGCAACTCTACAGGGTCCTGACTCTAAGCTCTGTCCTCCCTCGCAGCTCGAGCTCCCAGCAGACCCTACGCCCACAGGATCACGCCCAGCACAGTGCCTGGCCAGGACGGCTGGGAGGGCGGTGGCAGCGCCCCGTCGGGCCCCAGCATGAGCCTCCTGAAGGAGCGGAAGCCCAAAAAGCCGCATTACATCCCGCGGCCGCCCGGGAAGCCTTTCAAGTACAAGTGCTTCCAGTGCCCCTTCACCTGCAATGAGAAGTCACACCTCTTCAACCACATGAAGTATGGCCTTTGCAAGAACTCCATCACCCTGGTGTCCGAGCAGGACCGCAGCCCCAAAGGGCCCAAGGCCAGCGGGCTGGACCCCAAGCAGCCCCACCCCCCGGACCCCACAGCCAAGCCCCTCCCCCACAGCCTGCCATCCTTCGAGCCCCGGCTTCATGGCCTGGCCCCAGACGACACCAAGGAGAACCTGGAGCTACGAGTACGGGGGCCCCACAAGGGCTCTGGACCCAAGTCTGCCCCCCACAGAGAAGTGGCGCCTCGGAGCCCCGTCCCAGATGCGGCCCTGAGTGCCCCACCCCTCCTGGACAGTGCAGCCCGGCCTTCTGCCTTTGTGCCCGTTGGGGAGCACAGGCTCAAAGGGTCAGAGCGTTCCGAGGCCCCTGAGACAGTAGCCCTGCCCAGCCCCCCTGCCAAGACCTCCCCCTTCCA
>PVKC010016199.1:0-20972 GCA_004027635.1 Crocidura indochinensis
AAAAAAACTTAGAAATAATAAAACAAATAAATAAAGTAATATTGTAGGATAACTGATTATCGACTCACCTTCTCACTTTTAATTTCTTCTGCCCTTCACGTCAATTCATAATTGATCCTGGGCTTCCTCTGTCTGACACATTAGCTCTAGAAACTTTCGAAATGAGGTTCCTAGAAGAGTGATTTTATTTCTGCTATTGCTACATAGAGTGGCAAGATTGAGCAACTTGTGAGCAGGCAAGAAAGAGCAATGACTAGGTGCAAAGGAGCAATGATTTGAAAAAGCACTGGATGACACAGCTACTCCTGACAGTCCACTACCTACTCCAAGCCATAGTCCATCCACTTCCTTAGTGATCTAACAACCCCTCATGGTTGGTTGGTTGGTTTTCTCCATGAAAATTCCTTAAGAGTATATATGCATTCAAAAATTAAAGTGGTTGTGTTTTATATTTTTAATAGTGGTTTCTTACTTGGCCACAGGGTCCATTTCTCGTGGCCAGTTAAGAAAAGAAACTGAAGTGGTTTGAGCACAATCTGGGCCTCCCTTCCTGAGAAAACAAACCCTGGGCCCTAGATAATTATGCCACCTAGCGGCCCACTCCCTCTTGTGTGAGAGTGAGTCTCCCTCACTCTCAAAACGAGGGTGCCTAGCCATCAGTTAAATTATTCTATCTCACAGCCTATGAATTTCAATAAACATACCATCTGTTCACCTTCTGTGTGGGAGTTCAATCATCTTCTTGGCAGAAGTATTATTCTACAGCAATTACCTATGTCTTCATCACTTCTCATTGAGCTGTAAAAGCGACAAGTTTTAAACCGTTTTCTGGAGCTAGCAAAGTCTCTGTGTTAGAACGCGAGAAAAGACCTACTTAATAACGGGTGGGGTGCTGGAGCGGTACACACCCACAACCTTCTAAAATGAACAGGTTTTTCCTTTGAGGTGTGCAGAGAATTGTGGAGACTTTGTTCCAAATTTGGTGAAGGGATGGAGGGCATTGGTGGTGGGAAGGTTGCGCTGGTGAAGGGGGTGTTCTTTTATATTACTAAAACCCAACTACAAACATGTTTGTAATCATGATGCTTAAATATAGATATTTTTTTAAAAAGGAAAAGCCATGCAGGAGAGAGGACATGAAAGAATAAAAGGTGAGGGCTGGGGCCCGGGAGATAGCATGGAGGTCAGGTGTTTGCCTTTCATGCAAAAGGTCATCGGTTCGAATCCCGGTGCCCCATATGGTCCCCCGTGCCTGCCAGGAGCAATTTCTGAGCATGGAGCCAGGAGTAACCCCTAAGTACTGCCGGGTGTGACCCAAAAACCACACACAAAAAAAAAGTGAGGGCTCTCTCCAGATCTGCCACCATGTCACTGCATGACTGTGTGTACAGTTGAATAGTCTCTACGGTCCTCAGTTTACCCCTTTGGGAAAAAATAGAATGGTCCTCCCACTTCTAAGATTTGCTTTTATTTTTTAAAACTATGAAGCCCAAGGTGCAGCCCAGTTTCCAGGCATGCCACTAAACTTCTGAGATTCGTTGAAATTATAAATAACACCCTAGCTAGCACAACAGAAATTCACATTCAACAAAGTGGCTTGAATGTCCTATAAGTTTAGATTAATACCGATCATGTTTTCTTGTAGAAAAGTCAGTATTTTGGTCAGTAGAATGAATGACCAGTAAGAAGAAGAATATGCAGGTAACCAAGAAAGAAAAATAGTTTGGAGCAAAGAATGAAAGATGCAAAAGGATGGTGGAGCAAAAAAGATCATATTTTTGAGCTCTTGGGCTCACAGAAGTCTATGCCAAAGGAAAAAAAATATTTTTAACTTATGCACTTTAAGATCTGGTGGCTACAAAGAATTTTTTCATATTTTCCCAAACAAATTTAAAAATAGATTAAAGCAACCTACTATGCATTATACAGTTGCCCAAAATATTAATGTGTTGACTACTTTCTACCACAGAAAATTTTCAATATTCACACATCTCCATCACTTATCTGAACTGGTGTCTCTAGTCTTCTCCTAGCCTAAGAGCATGTTCTGTCAGGTTTTCTGGCTTCCTTCTTTTCTCTAACTTTCTTTCCTGTTTCAAGTTCTATAACTTTTCCCATTGCAACTTGCCTTATTTCTGTCTATCCCAGAATCACTCAGAATTCTGAAAAGGTCCCAGGTGTGAGTTTTTTCGGTCTCACTTCCCCTCAGTGGCAGCTAAAGCACATGAACTTCATTACACAGGCTGCCAGCTTTTGCTGCAGCCGTTCAAATCACAAACAGGAATCAACAGTGTGCTGACATTCACTGTTCTGACTCTCCCTAAAGTCATATTCGCAGCAGCAGAGGCAATAAACATTGGTTTGAAATGCAAGTCAGTAGACAAATTTGAAGCAAAAAAAAAATCACATTTCCATTAAGTAAATGATTGGAAATGTGCCTTCTAGAAAGAGGAACACAAGAGAGACAGGGGATTATGTGCGTGTACTTGGGGGTACAAATATTAAAGACAGGGGGTGGATATAGGGTAACTCAAAGGAATCTATTCTCAAATGTTAAGGGGGGGGGACGCTGGCATTCCCTAAACATAAAAAAATGGGCATGGTTAATGGAGCTTTTAGAAGCAAAAGAAATATCTTAGTCAAAAGCCAAAGAATCAGTAACACAAGTTATAGGCACATATTAGCCCCTCTCAGTGAAAGCTCCTTAAGTGATATCACCAATATAGAGTCCCTGCACCCAAGGGGCTTGCTTTCTCGGCATATTTTATATATGTTCAAGCAAAACTACAGGCCTGACATTTTGGCACAAGATATTTCTCAGAAGGAAAAAAAAAAGGCTAAGCCAAGCTAGTTTTCACACACCACACAGCCTGCCGCCAGCCCTCGACCATTCACTCGCAAAACCACAGCCAGGAAAACTGTTCAATAAAATCCCAGCGGGTTAGTCTTGTCTGCTACTCCTATGCATAATTTACTAACATACATAATTCCTGTCAACAGGAGCCTCTTTTTTTTTTTCATGTATCAATGAATTTCGAGACCCTATAGAGTTCCAGATCTAGATAAAAGGACGCTGTAAGCAAAGAGATCAGCTATGTCCTCAAAAAGAAGTGGAAGGGTTATATTTTCTACAGAAAGTTCAGTTTGTTATTGCTGCCTCTGTTTTTATTTAATAGACTATGTCTGATTTAAGATCATTCAAGTCTGATTTAAGATGCTCCATCCTTTATCTGTCGTTCCCTACTCACAGGTCAAAGGTTTAATCTTATTCACCCAGGAAGTATTTTCATCTACTTTAGAGGCACCCCCAGTCCCAGCTCTAGCATTTCTACAAGACTGCATCCTCATCTCTGGAACCTGCCCTTGTTTTGATTCCTTTTACCCAGAACAGAAATCTTCTTTCTTTGCCAAAATACCCACAATCACTATCACTATCTACACTTCTGCCAAAGTACCCAAGCAAACTTGCTATCTCCAGAGGTAAAGAGGGAAGGAAAAGAAAGGTTTATCATTCTCACCCAACTTAAAACAACATCCTTCTGGTTTTTTTCCTCCCCTTGAAAAAGTTCATCCTCATACACCAAAGGCTGGTCTATGTTGTATGTCTTTGGTAACTGCAAACACCACAACTATCTTTCATTTTTATTTTTACATCAGAAATTCTCCTAAGACCTTCTACAAGGATTGTGATCCTAAGGCATTCTGACCATTTTGGCAGAAACCCAAACATGAAGGTGGGGGAGGGAGTTGTTGTTCCATATAGAACCATTAGGTTTATTCTCGTGTCTGCAGCAATTTAAGAAAAAATAAAGATTAAACTAGGTTTCTACTAAGACTATAAAGCATGAATTCCATTTGTATTTTCAAATATTGCTTCCTTTGTCAAATCTCAAGTGACCTGACAAAATGCATAAGCATTAATCCAATTCACTAATTGTAATAGCATGCAATTTCTTTCAATATCTTCTCAAAGATCAAAGGAGAATTTTCAGTCATTATACTATAATCTGTAGAATAAAAGTCTTAGCCATCTTACCCACCATACATTTTACATTAATATGTTTACTATCACAAAACACCCTAGTTTAGGTACTTTTGGGGCGGGGAATTTTGAGCCACACACAGTGATGCTCAGGGGTTACTCCTGGATGTGTGCTCAGAAATCGATCCTGGCTTTGGGGACCATAAGGGACGCTGGGAATCCAACAGCAGTCCATCCCGGGTCATTTCTGTGCAAGGCAAATGCCCTACTGCTACACCGTCGCTCCAGCCCCAGGATGTACTATTATTATCTCCTATTTTATAGACAAACATAACTAAAGAGTTTGCTAACACCTTAACATCTACTAACTAAAGGTTTGAATCCACAGTTCAAAGAGAGACCTAAGCTTTGAGAATTCAGCTATAAAACCTCACTGAGCTTATTTAAAAAAAAAAAAAAAAAAAAAAAGGTCTTTGGGGTATAGTGAGATAGTACAGTGAATAGGGCATTTGCCCTACACAAAAGTGACCCAGGTTTGATCCCCAGCATCCTATATTGCCCTCTGAGCCAATCAGGAATGATTCCTAAGTGCTGAGCTAGAAATAACTAACTCCTGAGCACTGCTGGCTGTGGCCACCAAAAAAAAAAAAAAAAGATCTTTAGTGATACAATATTTGATGGTTTACTTTTTACTTCTAAATGGTATTTTCTGAAGCAGTGACACCTGAGAAGGAAAGAAATCAGTAGAGATTAATTGGGTCACATTTTTCATGAAAAAAAATCTCATTCCATTATGTGAATAGCCTATGTCAAAAGAAAAGAGGGTTTGACTTTATTTGCTGTTGGCCTCTGGTTTTTAATAGGTCCCACATGAGAAATCTGTTGGATTTTGCACAAAGTTGCCAATCAACTTTATTGACTTTCTGCCTTACAATGGGAAGAGTGACTCCATGCCCAATCAGCATAACAGATCTTAAAACCGAATGAGCAAAAGCTTTTTCACTCCAGAAAAAGTAATTGTTTTCTGGGAGAGAGAAAGCTGGTCAACCAACTTCTTAGGCATATTGAATTCATCTATTAATCTTATCCTGTTACTCTTGTTAATTCACGAAGTAGAAATAGAGCCACCTCTTGTTGTTCCTCAATTTTAAAACCGTATACTATCATCAGAAACAAAGAATTGTTTTTTTCTTTATATTTCAATTTGTCGAGTTGTTGTACGAGCAACTGCTCATGCACTAACCAAGAAGTCAAGCTGTTTAATTATCATCTTAAACCTAGATTTTGGTTTATGTTCTATATCTAAATATCAGATGAAAGCACAGAGCCCTCTAGTAATTACAAAATTAATTGATGGCATGTCTGCCTAAAAATATAAGGAAAGCCACAGACTGACTTTGGGTCACTTCGAACAATCCTTAATATTTATAAAGGAAGCTTGAGTAGTTCTTTTAATGTTTTGTCTAGTCTATTATTGCTAATGAATGAATTTATAAGAGCATCAACCTCGAGTAACTAGTCATTATTCTGTTAGTGCAGGCCTGTACTCTATTGAAAAAGTCTGAAGGATTCAATTAGAGTAAAATGTGGAGAAGCCAAAGAAATAGTACAAGAATCAGGGTGCTTGTCTCGCTTGCAGCTCACTCTAATTTGATCCCCCACACTGCAAATGGTTCTCCTGAGCCCAGCCTAATTGATCCCTGAAGGAGGAGTATGACCAGAACACAGAAGAATGTACTCCAATAGAAATAAAGAAATAAAAACATAGGTACTCTAGGAGAAAACTACCTTACGGGTCAACAGTTTTAGGAGATACAGTAAGAGGGAAATTCAAAAATATTCAGATATTTTAAAAAATCTATTTTAAAATTAAAGACAACTATTTATCAGGTAGACAGTTCCCAATGGAATGGACTTACAATTCTCTTTCTTTCTATCTCTTTTTTTTTTCATTTCACATGATGGAAAACTTATTTTCATTTGCTTATTTGCCTTCTGTGTATTGTCTCTGGTGAAATGTCTATTTCTGACCTATTTTTTAAATTTAGTTGTTCTTTTATTCTGTAGATTTTCTCTTTGGGGGAAAGGGAGTGGCCACATTCAGCAGTGCTCAGAGGTTACTTCTGGCTCTGCACTCAGAAATAACTCCTGGCAGGCTCAGGGGACCACATAGGATGTTGAGACTCAAACCTGGGTCAGCTATATATATGTAAGGCAAATGCCCTACCCACTGTGCTATCACTCCAGCCCCTCCTTTTTCTGTATGTTTTAAGAGTTCTTTCTATGTTTTGAATTAGTCTTTCATCAGATGCATCATTTTCTTCCTATTAAGATATAATAAACCTTTAATATTATGTTTCAGGAGTACAATTAGTAGTTTAGAAACTTCTACATTGTCCAAAAATTGCACAATAAATCAAGCTAAAGCCAATCATCATAAAAGTTACAGGATGTATTTCTTGCAAATGACAACTTTTAAGATCCTCTCTTTCCAAACTTTTAAATATTCCATGCATTATTGATACCTATAGTCATAATGCCATACCTTTGTTCCCATGACTTTAACATAACGTATGTAACATAACATTTTTTTTTTGGTTTTTAGGCCACACCTGGTGACGCTCAGGGGCCACTCCTGGCTATGTGCTCAGAAGTCACTCCTGGCTTGGGGGACCATATGGGAAACCAGGGGATCGAACCGAGGTCCGTCCTAGGCTAGCGCAGGCAAGGCAGGCACCTTACCTCCAGCGCCACCGCCAGGCTCCCGTAACATGATATTTTATAACTAACCATCTTTCATCTATTTCACACATAAGCCACCAGTAATATGGTCTCTGTGTCTTTACAATCAGTTTGGTTTTTAGAGGGGTTTTTTGTTTGGTTTGGTTTTATAGAGTATAAATAAAGGAGGTCACATAATATTTGTCTTTCTTTGACTTTTGTCCTTAGCATAATATCCTCAGTGTTGATCCATGATGCTACATATGCAAACGCTGAATGTGGTTTATTATTATATTATATTATTATATAATAATCCATTATTATATAAGTATACCACAACTACTTCTTTTACGCATCCACTGATGGACACTTATGGTGCTCCATCCACCATTATTCTAGCCCCTCTTAGTCTATCCTTGTGATATCAATGTGTTTTATGACAGTGGCATACTATTTTAATTTCTATAGCTCTAAATATGGTTTAAAATCAGGGAGCATGAAGTTTACTTTGCTTTTCTCAAGATTGCTTTAAGATAGCCTTTTTTTTTTGGTTCCTTAAATTTTTAGGATTATCTTACTTCTGTGGGAAATACAACTGGAATGCTTATGGTGATTTTATTAGCTCTCCATATTGCTTTTATCCTTCATCAATTTCATATTTGTATTTCAGAGGATATAATATGCATGTTATTTTTTGTTTGCATTATTCAAATAGACTGGCATTTTAAATAGTACTACCTTTGGCTGCCACAGAAAGAATTAACTGAAGCTAAGCAATTCCAGAGTTTAGGACAAGTCTTACAAAAACAGTTCAGCAGAAATTACAGTAATGCAACATATAGCAGAAGGATTAAAAATGAAGACAGAAGGAATGAAATGACTTAGCTAAAGCATGACTATGGGGCCAGAGAGGTGGAGCAGAGTGTAAGGCATCTGCCTTGCAAGCACAAGCCTAGGACGAACCGCGGTTCAATCTCCCAGTGTCCCATATGGTCCCCCAGGTCATGAGCGATTTCTAAGTGCCTATCCAGGAGTAACCCTTGAGTGACATGTAGACTATAATATGGCCAGGTATTAAGGCTGGATTTGAGAAGGAAATATGGAAAAGGAAGGTATTAAGGTCTTTGGTCAATATGGGCTAATAGTATATCCCACAATCTAAGAGTCTTATGCTAATGGAAAAGAAGTCTGTAAAAAAGACCATAAATGCATGTGGACTTACAAATTTGAGTTATCTTCAATACATTATCCTTGTTGATGCTTTTGATTCTGTTTTACTATTTTTTCATCAAACTCATAGTTTGATGTTCTTTTCTCCCTATTTAAAAAAAAAACCCTTTCATCATTTCTTGCAGTGCTATTTGCTTATGTAAGCGTTCATTTTCAGATATCAGGATATCAGGAATACCTTGAATTCTCTAGATGAATAACTGTAGCCTTTAATCATTTTTCTTTATTACAGTAACTTACTAATTTAGGGATGCACCTGGATGTCTGTCTTTTTTGCAGCTAGAAATTTAGGTCTTCTATTAGCTTCCTGGAATTTCTTTAGGTTTGGAAAATTCTCCATTGTTATTTCTTTGAATAAAACCTTGCTCCTGAAAGTCTTCACCTTCTAATTTATCCAATATCCTTATGGTTATAAGAAACATTGCATAATTATTGAAGTTTATCTCCAGGTTTATAGATTTTTTTTCTCCTTTGGAAGTTCTGAGGAAATTGGGAGAGAGAAAGAGATAGTGAGAGAGAATAGAGCCCTCAAGAGAGAGCCCCAGTACACACCCCGGCAATAATATTGGAAAGCAGACATCTCAAGAGGGGAAACATGGACAACATGGGTCTCATAAATCTTTTTACTCTCTCATCTTCCATTACATCTTTGTTTTGTTTTGTCTTCTAGATCATACCTAACACATTCTCAGGTTACCAGTCCTGTGCATTGATAGAAGGGTCATTCCTGGTGGTGCATAAGGGACCCCGTGCTGTCAGTGCTGGAACACAGATGTTCTCTTCAACTACAGGTATTCACTCCTGTGAAATTATGGTCCTATTGGAGCTGGAGAGAAAGTACAGTGCACAGGGCATTGGCCTTGTACCAGTCAACCCAGGTTCAATTCCCAGCATTCTATATGATCCTGAGCACCACATCCTATATGGTAAGGAGCACCACTCAGAGACTGCAGAATGCAGAGGCAGGAATAACCCCTGAGCATCACTGGGTGTGCTCCTCCCAAAAAAAAAAAGAAAATCAAAAGTTATTCCACTTGCTATCAAGATTTACATGTTATTCCTACATTTTTTATACCTAGATTTTTGTTAAATATTTTTATAGTGTCCATCTGTTTGGTGACCAACTCCTTTGTTCCTGCATTTATTTTTTAATGTCATTCTATGCTTGTGAGTATTTCTATGTCTATATCTCATATATAGATATATATATATCTATTTCTATATCTCATTGATTTTTCTAATAATAGCTATTTTCAATTATATTAACTCCTAGCCCTTTTCCAATGGGTAAGGTTGATTTTTCAACCATTTTTTCTCATTGTTGTCAGATTTAATCTTATTTGGCACTCTAAATCAAAGGCTTTTGATTTAGAGACCTATTTTGTTGGGTTTTGCTCTGTTTTGATTTTACTGGGGAGGTGAATCTCAGGTATAAAGGGATGAGGAACCGATTTCTTGGGCATGCTTTGAGTGGAACAGACCTGTCTGAATATTAAATTCCCTCCCCACGTATGACCAGATCCACTCTCTTCCTGAGTTCAATGACTATGGTCAAAGGGCCCTTCTTGAGAATCAACTATGGGTATCACTGTTACTAGTTATTTAACATAGAGAATGTCTTGCCTGGCTTTTCACTGACAGGGTTGACAAGGTCTTACCTCTTTACACTAATCCACTTCTAATTAGCTGAGCTATCGGACAGGTTTTGAAGCATCTAATGAGGCTTAGCTCTTAATGTGCAAGAGAGAAACGGTCTGGCTGACATGTTACATCTACTAAAATTACTGGGAGTTTTGTCTAATTTAAGCTCCTTGCCATTGGCAGATGTGTAGCTGCTTCTCTCCTCTGTTGAGACAATTTTCTGGAAACATGTGATCTCAAAGTCCAGGTACTTTTCCTGCTTAGATCACAGCCATCTCCTTTTTGGCTAAATTTCTAATTTTGTTCTGTAAACTAAGGCTTTTAGTGAGACTTATCATTGATATCTGGGGGCAAGAGAGCTGAGGGGTCCTGCCATATACTACCTTCTAAAATTGAGCTTGAAGAGAGATGGGTTGAGTGTGTGCTTTGCAAGTAGAAAGACAGAGCTTCAAATCCTAGCATTACTTGGTCCCCAGAGTAATAATGTCAGGTGCAACTTCCAAGCACAGAGCCAAGAGTAGCCTCTGAGATCACCAGGCGTGGTCGTCAAACCAGAAATAAATAAATGAAATTGTTGGAATTTATACTCCTGTTACTACACCCAGGTTTTAGCAATCAAGTGGATCGTTCACTCCTTAGAGGAACTGCTTGTGAATATTCTGAAAAACCGAGCACCCCTACTTGATCTGTCATTCAGACTGCAGCTTCCTGAAAGTTCTTTACTTTGCCTAGATAGCTAAGGTTCCAGCATCCCCCTTCCTATTCTACCAATACCATGGACTTCGGGCATATCTTCAAAAAATCAAAAACTTATGAAGTAGGAAATAGAAGTTACCAAAGATCTTAGGAAAAAGAGGCCAGAGATCTAAAAATCAAAAATATCTTGAATACATTAAATTTTATTAAAATAAAATTTCTAATGAGAGCACTAAAATTTAGGTCCCTGAGCACATAAAGTTTATGAACTTAATGAAAAATACCAAATATTTCAGGATACCCAAGAACATAAGAAATTAAAAAGCAGGAATCTTGGGGGGCCCAGGATGGTAGCACAGCAGTAGGGATAATCCTTGAGCATCACTGGGTGTGGTCCAAAAACCGAGAGAGAGAGAGAGAGAGAGAGAGAGAGAGAGAGAGAGAGAGAGATTTTCAGGGGACCAAAAAGATAGTACAGTGGATAAGACACCTGCCTTGCACCTGGCCAACCTGGGTTCATAAACTTCAACTGAAGTCACTGGAATGGTCTGGGCAAAATACATGAAACACATGTGCTCACTGATCCAAAGAACAAACCCTTCAAGTTTGTGGCTACCCTTCAAATTGCGGTATTTGGAATTACTCAGACTTCTTGGTAACACCTTGGGGCTTGAACAGAATAGTGCAAAGGAGATACCTCACATCTCTACATTGTGTAATCATAAATAAAAGAGAAATTGGGGTCTTTTCTCCTTTGGGAGTACAGATCTTATGTCTTTTGTGGCTATAATAACTCTTCATAAACTTTTTTTCTTTTTACCTTTCCATTACTGACTATCATTCTATCATTTTTCACACTGAAATATGGGACTGTAAGGTTGTTTATGTGTTATTTAGTCCAATTATTTGGTCAGGCTCAACAAGAACCCAGGAATCCCAAAGAAGACATCAGGGTTTTTTAATCTTCCCCATTTGAATAGATTAGTTATCTTTCAATGATAAACTACTAAAATGTATATGAGAGATAACTGTTGTGTTTATTTATTAAGGTGATTGTTGCATGCTGTGATTCTCTTTTATTTTAAATTATTGTGAGAATAAAATTGGGAAAATTATTAATAAAATTATTTTGTGTTTGCTATGTGCTACCACTGTGGTAGTTGTTTGAGCTATATTGTGAAGTA
This sequence comes from Crocidura indochinensis, assembly GCA_004027635.1. Lineage (NCBI taxonomy): Eukaryota > Metazoa > Chordata > Mammalia > Eulipotyphla > Soricidae > Crocidura > Crocidura indochinensis. The sequence continues at coordinate 11,455 of PVKC010016199.1, forward strand.
AGATGCATTACTGACCTCTTCCTCAGAGACACATTAAGACCATTTGGAGAAATAGATTTACACAAAGAAATCATGAATAGCAGGAAATAGTGAAGGAAAGCGACCTCATTCTTTATATACAAGACTGTTAGTAGCTTATATGTTAGAATGGGAAGGTCTGAGGTTTTCAGTCAACTCTTTCATCATCCTAAATAATCAATACAAGTGCTGTTACTGCACAGGCATAGCTTCTAGAAAAATCTTCTATCATCTCTTAGACTACCACTACAAAATGCTTCCATTGAAAAATTCTCCAGCTCCCACTATAGACTGACTAAAATCTTCCCAATGTTCTCTTCAACTCTTCCTAACCCACGTAACCAGAAACTATAAAGCTTCAAGTTCATTTTGGATTCTACATTGTTACAGAAAAAGAAAAGTGGGGGCTGAAAAAAGAATTAGAAATTCAAATTACTTCAAAACCTAGGTTTCTCTGGAAAACTGCTTGAAATTTCTTTTTTTTTTTCATTCTTATTCAAAGTCTACAGGAATTTCCAAGGCAGCAGAGAGATGTGGATTTGTTTTAAGTAAGTATGTGTAGTCATTGAGATTGATTTCAAAGTTAGATACACCTGAAAATTTAATCTGTTAGACCTCTGTCATGTGTTTGTATTTGGGAATCATGCAAACCAGAACTTTCATTCGTGTGATAACAAGGCTATATCTCAGTTCTCTTTAAAAAGAGATTTCTGTGAGTCAGAGGGAGAGGGATACATAGAATGATCTCATTCATTTTTGTTATATAATGAAAAATAAAATATAGTATGGTAATAATATCCAGAGAAAATAGAGATGAGGGACAGGAGGACAAGTTCATGACAAGAAGCTTGCAACAATGAGCTAGGATTGCAATTAGGGTAGAGAAGGGTCCACTATGACAAGGGTAATTGAAACTCATCACTCTGTACAAAAACAGGATGCTAAAAGGGGATAAAATGATATACATGGTACCCCTTGATTAGCAATAGTTATTAACAATAGTGCAGTAGCTAATAAGTTAATAGTGCAAACCGTAGTGTCAAAAAGGGATACAAAAAGAAAATAGACAGAGAGTGAGAAATTAAATGCATGCTCAGAGGCAGGCATGGGGTAGGGTGGGAGGAAAATTCAGGACATTGGTGACAGGAAATGTAGACTGGCGAAGGGTGATGTACACTGACTGAAACTCAATCATGAACAATTATGTAAGCATGGTACTTAAATAAACTAATTAATGAAAAATAACATGAGATTTCTGGATCAACTCTGGTGCTCCCACAAATTGATGTTTGCATAATTGAGTAGAAAAGTGCCAAGAAATAACTGCAACTGGATAGATTCTTTCTAGGAGAAATATCCAACATTATTACACTGGGAGTGTTTCAGAGACTGTATTATCACCTTCATTTTCAATATAGCAATTATAATTGGCATTTTTTGAAGGAAAAGAATGACATATAGGATTTCGTCTAATCTCTTAAGGATATGATAAAATGACAATACTTTTTAAGTGACCAGGATTTATAATACTACTAATGTTTATGCATATAATGTCCCAACTCCACAGCCCCTACCTTTGTCACCTTCCTCCATCATTGTCTCAGCAGCCCCCTTACACCATCTCTCTACTTTCATAAACTCAGTTCTTCAGACCCATTTCAGATTCTGTTGCTTTGGGCTATTTGTTATTTCTTTGCTATGTTTCATTATATCTCACATATGAACGAGATAATTCTGTATCTATTTCTCTCTCTCACCTAACTTTAATTAGCATGATAACTTCCAGTTTCTTCCAGGTAGTGATAAATTGTGTGAATATATACAGATATATATATATATATATATATATATATACCTAGAGCCAAGGTATATTCTGTTATATATGTGTATGTATATATACATATGTATCATCATTTCTTTATCTAGTCTTTGTTCTTGGACACTTCAGTTGTTTCCAGGTCATAACTATTGTGAATAGTACCATATGAACATGTATGTGCAAATATTTCTTCTTAATAGAATTTTGGGGCACTTGGAGTATATACCAGAAGTTAATACAAAAGCTCAATTTTAAGAAGTGTCAACATAGTTTTCCAAAAAGCTTGGACTAGGAGACTTTTCCCACTAGTGGTAGATGAGTGTTCCTTTTCCCCATATTCATACCATTTTGGTTGTTTTTGTTCTTTTTGATGTATTCTAGTGTCAGCGGTATATTATTGTTGTTTTGATTTGCATTTCCCTAATAAGTGTTGCAGAGCAATTCTTCACATATGTTGGTCATCTTTATATCTTTTTTTAAAACTTTATTTATTTATTTATTTGGTTTTGCACATCCAGTGGAACTCAGGGGTTACTCCTGGCTCTGCACTCAGAAATTGCTCCTAGCAGGCTCGGGGGAACCATATGGGTTGAACCTATGTCTGTCCCGGGTCTGCCTCGTGCAAGGCAAATGCCCTACCACTATGCTATTGCTCCAGCCTTTGAATATTTTTAAGGAAGTTTATATTCATCTTTTCCTCCCATTTTTGGAAGAAGTTGGTTGTTTTTTCCTTAAGGTTTTGAATGCTTGATATATCTCAAATTATTAAACATTTGTCAAATGAGTGGTGAACAAATATTTTCTCCTGGTCAGTGGGTGTCTTTTTATTCTATTCACTGTATCTTCATAATTAGATCTAGTCCCATTTGTTTATGTTGACTTTCATTTGGTTGGCGATAGCATCGGATCAATGAAGAAACCTTTAGAGTCAATGTCAGGAAGGTTCTGCCTATTTTCCTTCATGTAATTTATGGAAATATAGCTTATAGATTCAAGCCTGATATAAAGGTATTTAATCATTATTTAATTTACTTTTATACTTGGTGTGATGAAACAATGTATCTTATTTAAGCAACATTTTCATCAGACGTCAAAGATCATGATGAGTAGAATTAACTAGCATTCAGGCACCCCAAAATCTTGCTCGGACCTGATAAATGCACTTTATGAACACAAAATATTCTGACTATATCACTCTTTCAAATCTGAAACACTCAGAGATCAGGGCTCCATTAACTGTTTCCCCATAATCTAGTTATCTCCTCCATCTTTTCATAGTATCTTCTACCCAACTGCAGGTCTTATTTCTCCTTTCAGTGGTCCTTAATATGCTAGAACCATATTTTCAAGGAAGGAGACATAAGACACACACTCAATTCTGTACAGAAATTAAGATGTCTACAACTTTATGGGTTTCTCTATGCCCATCCTGGTTTGTTTGTATGTTTTATTTGCAGGGGAGAGCACCAGTGTTTAATAGGAGCAGAGTTTAGAGAAAACAGGACTTGTTTTTAAGATCTGATTACCTTGTTAAGTTCTTAGCCCATTGTACCAAAGTCTTTGAAGCCCCGACTTTACCAAAGTTCCAGTGAGTACAAATTTGGGGGAGTAAAAACATTGGGAATGCAAAATGTCTTAAAGGTCCAAAAGATATTCAGAAGACAAGAGAAGGGTACAAATCCTTGTCCTACCATCTTAGTATCAGTAAGTTAAACTTCAGACTTCACAAAACAATCTTCATTTCTCCCTCCTGACTCCAGATTTAAACATGGGAGTGTATGTGTGTGACATCCTTCCCTCCTTGAGATGCAAAGTGAGAATGCCAACAAGATATCAAAAGTCACATGTCATTCAACTGAGAGGCTGAGTGCTAACTCCATTCACACTGAGATCATTGGTTTCTTAAAAAAGAAAAAACTTCAAGATACTAAAGAAAATATTTCTTCCCTTCCGGTTAATACAAGCTCATAAGTGACATAGCTTTGGAGCAATGCATTAGGAGTCAAGGAGAAGATTGCTACGTGAAAATATACTGAGGAGATCTAAGGAAACCCCCCAACATCTACTCTGAAAAAGGGGGAAAGAAAGCTCACTTCAGTCACTTAGACAACCTATAGGTGAATTTTGAAAGTAAATGACCTGGTTTCTCCAGCTGCAGCAGAAGAACAGATAGTTCTGTTTCTAAGCAACAGACAGATGCCTTTATTTCACATCATTGCTCAGGCTGGAATAATTCAATTCCCCGTTTCCCTTACAGCTTCCTACCTGCCAGTAGAACAAAAGCTTGAAATGGGGCCCTTCCCTCTCTGATGCACTCTTACCCAGAGACAGTAATTTTCTGAGAGATTCAGACCTGTTCTTTTTGAGTACAAGGAAAGGAACATAATCTAGAACGCCATCTGTCATCCTGAAATAGCCAATAGTGGCACTATTTTTACCCAGCAATTATCAAACAAATGGAGTCATTTGAAAGAGTCACAGCTGTTCCTTGGTGTTATCTCAGTACAAATATGACAGAGTGCATGCTGATTTGGTTTTCTGCTTTGTGTCTCAGCTACAACGACCAAGGCAGTGATCATTTTTCAACCCATCAGAACAGAAGTCAAAGTGAGTACTCCACAACTGAGTCACTCGGGCAAATTAAAAATCCCTCATTATCTTGATTACATGGTCAGGGTTTCACTAACTGGGGTTCTCATTTAGAAAGCAAATGCAGTGGATGTCATATTTCAAAGTGCTAGGAAGCACTTTAATCTCATGAAAAATATCAAGTTTTCTCCTAGTTAAATGTGACCTAGACAAATTAATAGTATGTGTGATCTTAACACATACCTAGACCATACTCAATCAAAAGAAGAGACAAAATTCTGCAAAATGAATTCTACTTAGCCATTACTGATCTTCATCAGAGAAACAGAAAAATGCCTTTTTGGAGTAAATGTATTCAGAAGATTGAATACATACATGCATGCGCCATGCACGCACAGAAACACACACACACACACACACACACAGTCATATAAGAATCTCCAGCAAATAACTATCATTGTTTTTTACCACATACACTTTCATATTTCTCATAACTGTGGGTAATTCTCCAATCTATAAAAGCAATGTTCATGTCTCTTAATGACAGATAAAATGTCCTAGCTTTGGGACAAAGGCACCTGATGTCAACACAACTAAGATTCAACCAAGAGCACTGTGATCACCCAGAGATAACTCTCTCTCTCTCTCTCTCTCTCTCTCTCTCTCTCTCTCTCACACACACACACACACACACACACACAAAGATAGAAAACTGAGTTATTGATAGGAACAATGTACCTGAAGAGCATGGCTTTAAGGCCACACAATACTTAATAGCAATTGATTCTGGAATCCAACTTCATCTTCTAATGCCATGCAACAATAGAAATATCTACCAATGAGGAAAACAACTTCTATATTGGCTATATAGTCAAAATCTAGTCCTTCAATCCACCCTGTGGCTCAGTCAACAGTCTTTCAAACGAATCATTTGCTACTTAAATCAGCCAGCAGTATATGATTGCTATAACGAAGAACCATAGGTCAAACATTATGAATTTCTTAACACAGATTCCAACCATATGAGAGAAATAAAATCTTAATGATCAGGTTATGTTTCAGACTTTACAAATTCTTTCCCAATTCTTAAGTCAGTCTTTATTTTATATATACACAATCCAAGAGATTTATGAAATCCCTATGTCCTTATTCCTCACTTCCACCTAAGAATATAATCAAAATTAGGTTTGTGATGGAGTTTTGAAAGTGTGCCTATTCCGTTTGTGGAAAGACTGACAAAATCACCTTCTTTTAAGGTTATTCCCCCAAGGACTCAAAAAGGAACAAATATCTACATGCAAAAGCCACAATCCCAACATTAGACAATGCAGAGATAAGCCTTGTACTTTTCCACCAGGGCCTCTCAAATTTTAATTTGCTTATGAGTCTCATGAGGATTATATTAGAATGCAGACACTGACTCAAGAAATCTTAAATTCTACTGCTCTGCCAAGCTCCCAGGTGATGTTAAGACAGCCATTCCCTACACACAAGGCAAGGTAATGCAACATTCAAGCACAACTTCTAAGTCACCAAAATAAAATTGGCCTACTCCAAAAATAAATCAACATATTCTCTCCATTTTCTGGAACACTTTATATTTAGATGAAGTAGTGGCAATATATTTCATCACTTGGCATGTAACTTACAGCCAATGGAAAATTCCTTATGTGCAGTCTTAGAACATATTTAAAGAAGTTAAAACCTACTTCATTGGTTCTGAAAATATTAAATTATGTAAAACTAGCCTATTTAATATAAAGATTACTTAAACTTCAATTTGGATCCTACAAAATAAATGGGATTAGGGACCTTTGCTTTATTTTCTGGTTCTCAAGTCTCACATTAAGATTGACTTTAATTGTTCTGTAAATTGTATATTAAAGACTTCTCTTTAAAGGACAGGATCTCCTGCTACAAAGATTTAAACACAAAAAATAAATACCCTATTATTTGTGTTTCATCCTTGTATAAAAATAGATATTTTTGTTTGCCTGTTTATGTTTTGGGACATACCCATAGTTTTAAGAATCTGCCCATCAACTCAGTACTCTGGAGTAACCCAGGAGATCATGTAGTGCCAATGATCAAACCTACGTGTAATCACACATACAAAGCATGCATTCTAATCCTTTGAGCTATCTCCTAGACCTTTATATGTATTTTCCTTTTTATCTTTTCTCTCACATATTTGATGGAGCTTTCTATAGCATGGTCTTAAAAGATCTTTTTAATATGAACATATTTGTCATTACATGCAATCCTCTTCTGCATATCTCACATACACTTCAGCATCTTTCTCCAAAAATTCATCATCACCAGGACCAAACAGATGTATGATCACTGATAGTAAGCTAGACAAAGAGGGGACCACCTACTCTAGCAGCCTGGGGGTGGTGATGGTGGGGGATATGGGTTGCAGAAAAGGAACAGGGAAGGGGGGAGGACAAATTTGGTGGTGGGTATTCCCCTGATTCAATGTTATTATGTACCTAAAATACTAATGTGAAAGATCTGTAAGCCACTATGATCAAAAGAAAAATTTAAAAAATTCATCATCATATTTTTGAGCATTAAATAATGTAACTTTTATTACATTGTAATAAAATGGTGTAATGTATTACATTAAAAAGTGTAAAGTGGGCCAGAGAGATAGCATGGAGGTAAGGTGTTTTCCTTGCATGCAGGACAGTGGTTCAAATCCTGGCATCCCATATGATCCCCTGAGCCTGCCAGGAGTGATTTTTGGCCTAGAGCCAGGAGTAACCCCTGAATGCTGTCAGGTGTGACCCCCACCCCAAAATGTGTAATGTGTTTTGAATCACTTGTAACACCAAGGACTCCCTACTGGATACCTCCAAAGTTTTACAATATATAAGAAAATTAATACTCTGAAGATGTGGTAATAAAGGGACCCTCATTCACTAATGGTGAAACTGCTAGTTCAACCTCTATTGAAAGTAGTGTTAAACTTCCAAAAAATTAAGTTATATGACTCAGTAATTCCACTCCTTGGCATAAACATTAATTCAAAAGATATTTGTACTCCTATGTTCATTACAACATGATTCACAATACCCAAGAGCTGGAAACAACTTAATCTCTGAATAACTGATGAGTAGATAAAGAAATTCTGGTATATATATACACAATGGAATACCACTCTGTTACAATAAAAGGATAATATTCTACAATCTACTGAAACCTGGATAGAATTGGAATCCATCACGGTAAGTGAAATAAATATTTTTTTTTCAGTTTGGAGGAGCCACACTGGTGGTGTTTAGGATTTACTCCTGGCTTTTCTCTCAGGCATTACTCCTACCTAGCTGGCTCAAGGGATCATACAGGATGCCAGGTATTGAACTCACATTTGCTACATGTAAACGAGCACTCTACTATATTTCCAGTATCAAGTGAAATGTCCTTCTGGACAAAGACCAGATGCTCTCACTCTGTAGTATACGAAAAAAATAAAAGAAGAGAATAGACAATAACTAATAATGGGATACCCTTGTTTTTGGATTTAAAAACTAAAATCACCAAGCAGCAGAGGGAAGGAGTGAGTGGGTAGTAGAAAGATACAGACTTAAAGTGACATAAGAACAACAGTGGAGGACTGTGTGCATTTCAGTCACGGTGAACGTACAGTAATTTTTACATCAAAACCATAGAAGCTTACACTATTGAAACCACATTACGTCATTACCTGGCACAAAATAAATCTTTTATATTTTTTAATTTCATCATATTGCTTTTAACTAAGCTAAAATGAAATCCTTACCTCTTATGATAACAAATATGTTGAATTGATGATAAGTAAACACACATTCATAAAATAAACACCCTAGCTCTTATATTGATAATCTTCACTCTTACTGCTTTATCAAAGCAATATCTGCCACCCTCCTTTGAAAATAGGCATATTTTCTGGATAAAAAAATACATCATGAACAACAGAGACAAGGTCCAGGAAGACAAACCCTTGGTAGGAAGTTTGCCAGAAAGAGGAGTAGGGGAAGGGGGAGTGCAGTTAAGCCAGAAAATAAATCACTATGACAATGATAGCTGGAAATGATCACTCTGGGCAAGAACTAAGTGCTGAAAGGGGTTAAAGTGATATGCATGATACCCCTTCAGTAATAATATTGCAAACCACCGTGCCTAAAAGAAAAAAAAGGAAAGAGACAGAGAGAGGGGGCAGGCTATGGGGTATAAGAGGGAAACTGAGGACATTGGTAGTGGGATATGTATACTGGTGAAGGATATGGGTACTGTATCATTGAGATTCAACCCTGAACAACCTTGTAACTGTGTACCTCACATTGATTCAATGAAAAAGATTTATTAAGAAGAGATGGGCCAAGTCCCCACCCTGACAAAGCCTGGCCAGCTGCAATCACCACACACAATTGCCACTTCATCAATGAAACTTCATTGCTTAAAAACTGATCTCTGCGGAGACACCTAAGCAACCAAACACCCATCTATGCCAGTATGAGGGCTGACATCATCAGTACTTTGTCAGAGTGACAAACTTCCTCGCCTTTCTCAGATTCCCAGAAGGTCTGGCAGCTGATAAAATGCCCACAGACACCACAATGTCAGCCATAGAACAGTACCAGTAGTAAATCGTAATCTCTGCTGGGTGTGTTTCCAAAAAATCAAAAATAAATAAATACATCTTTGGGACAGAGAGATAATACAGGAATTAAGGTGCCTGCCTTGCATGTTGCTGACCCTAATTCAATCCCAACCACTACATATGGTCCCCAAGCCCTGTGAGGAGTGATTCCCTAAGCACAGAGCCAGAAATAAACCATGAACCCTGCTAGTACAGCCCCAAAACAAATACATCAATGCTTTGAGTAAATGTCATTCTCAAACGAGTTTTGTTTTATATTGAATAGTTTAAGAACACCAAAATCTATGATTAATAAATATGGATTAAAAGTTTCACTGGATAAAATAGAGGAAAGAGTGAATATCAGGCATGCCTTATGACGTCAGCAGAGAAAGAGGAATTGTGAAGGAGAAGGTCTGACAAAAAAATGATCTGAAGATCTCATACTTAGCACAAAGGACTAGTGCA
>PVKC010016200.1:0-21154 GCA_004027635.1 Crocidura indochinensis
AATCCTCAAATTCAACGGAAAATGTGTATTAGAGTGATTTTGATTAAGGCTATTTTTCAAAGCATATAGAAATAAATATTTGTTTTAAAAGAACATTTAGAATCCCTAGGGAAGAGGGAGGAAAGACTCCAAATAACGGAAACTTCATTAAAAGATAGAAATTATAGGTCTGAAATTCAAGTTTAAATCAGTAACTTCTACTAATCAAACCAAGGCTGCAGGGGTGGGTCACTTTCCATCTGCTTGGTTCCCAGCCCACGACGAGGCCTTATTTCCTATTTGTCTTTCTCTTTCTTCAAACTGTCAACACTGCAAAGCGATCCAGCTGTGGGCAAAGCAGCTGTGTGAGATTCTGCCTCCCACATCGTCAACTGAATTGTCTGCTCCCTCTCCCTTTATTCCTGGGACAGGATGGATAGAATGCCAAGGGCCCTGGGCTGACTGGCGTCATTTAACTATGTGTTTCTCGATCCTTAAGACCTCTCTTCATGCTTATCTTTTCCTCCTCCCTGTATTCTACTTGCTTTTCTCTTCCTGCCCTTTTCTAGTTAGAGAAACATCATGTTCATGATATGTTTTGGGTCCCTCTTTTAAAATGTAGCCCTCAGCATGCTGGGCACTTTGGGAAAAAATCCCTTCCCTTTTAGGATGGTTGTCTAATATCATTCTTTGAAAAAAATTCACATCATATAGAACTATTTTTCCCTTTGAGCTGCAATAAGAAATCGCACGATGAGTTTCTATAGCTCTATCTTCATCTTTTATTATCTTCATTCAGAAGCTTAGAAGTGGCATAACTGGGTGAAAGATCTTTGATGCAGAATACATCAGACTGTTTTCCATTCTGTGTCTAGGAGTATAGGAGACTTTACGCCGCCATGTCTAGTCCTTCCTACGTGGTGACAAACTTGTTTTCTTTCTCCCCTTGGCATAAAGCAGGACCACAGCTGAATTCAGAGCAGTGACTTCCAATTATACTTGGCATTAAGTGTTCCCCAAGCTGCTGATGACTAGTGTAGACTCTTTGTGTCCTACCCAAGAAGTCTGATGCTGTCACAGAGGGTTTATCTTAAGAAGTTTCCAGCATCCCAGGGCCTGATCATGGCAGAAAAGTAAAGACAGGCTCCTTGACAGTTCCAGGAGAGAAGTGGGAGAGGAAGAGCAAATTGTTTGAGGTGCTTAGGCTCGTGCCCCTGAGGTAGAATCTTTAAGATAGCAGAATAGTGTCTGCTTTGAGATCTCTATAGCAGGGTCCAAACAGATGCTGGGAAGGAGACTTGCTGCGTGAGGAGGGAGAGGAAGTTGAAGATAGGCATTCAAGGAGGGCCAAGTTCATCCAAGCTGGGTAGTTAGGGAAGACTCACGTCCTGGAAGAGGACATGAGTTGCTTAACGGTTGTTCTGCAGTTGTTAAGTTGTTCACACTATTGAAATTTCCCCAATTATATGCTAAGTCCTGCATAAAATGTGTGTGCATGAAAGAGATTTCATTTTATTATTTTCTTAAATAAGAAATTTATGAACAAATTTTTCTTATAAGATCTTGAAGCATTGCTGATATGTCTAAATTATCATGAATCTCTCTACCCAATACACAGCTCCTATTCTCTGAAATTAGCATGCACCAATTGAGTATAAGCACATCATCTCTTTTTTTGTGTGTTTACATCTCTCTACATATATCAAAAATATATAGAATAGTTTAAACATGAATCCATTTTATATAAATAATACCATAGTCTATACATAGTTTTACATTTAATTGGTACGAGGAGGTAGCATTTTGATCCATATAACTTTAAGTCCACACTTACAGTAGTGCTTTCTAAATTTCAAATAGATAGATTTGTACTGCACCATTAATTAATATGAGAATGTAGTATCCTAGGAAAGGAAGGAAGGAAGGAAGAGAAAGAAAGAAGGAAAGAAAGAAAGAAAGAAAGAAAGAAAGAAAGAAAGAAAGAAAGAAAGAAAGAAAGAAAGAAAGAAAGAAAGAAAGAAAGAAAGAAAGAAAGAAAGAAAGAAAGAAAGAAAGAAAGAAAAAGAAAGAAAGAGGGAGGAAGGAAGGAAGGAAGAAGGCAGGAAAGAAAGAAGGCAGGAAAGAAAAAAGGAAGGAAGAAGGAAAGAAAGAAAGAGAAAGAAAGGAAGGAAGGAAGGGAAGGAAGGAGGGAATGGGAGGAAGAAAGGAAAGATAGATGAACAAAGAAGAAAGAAGATAAAATGGAAATACTATGTTACCCCAGCCCTGCATTTTTTCCTCCACTTGGACCGCATCCTCAGCAGTGGCTAAATTTGATCCCTTCTCAGTATCTCCCCGACTCCTGAACAACTCACTGCAGTCATAGCCGTTGTAGTAGATGACCAAAAGGACAACTTTTTTAGATTATCTGCTTCAGTCCTTCTCTGTTTGACTGCAGAGTAAATACTGATCTCAAGTCATACTTATTATGATGACCTGAGTTTCCGTGACCCTTTGCCAGGTCACTACGCTCTTTGCTTTACCAACCCAGTGACTCCTAACACTGTCTACTCAACTGAAAACATCTAGTAACATTGTCATTCACAGAGCATCTAAGAAATTATTTATTTTACCAAGATGCAGGCTTTGGGGTAGAAAGAATTAGATAACAAGTGTCAAAGCCAAGCTATGGAAAGAGCCCCACTCCCTGTTTTTTTAGGCAACAGGGAAGAATGGGGGCCTGTAGTTTGACTTTGATCCCTCTGCCTGAGGAGGGCGTGGCCCACTCTCTGAATCCCTCCATGGGACACAATTTTCATGTTGAGGCCAAACGTTTGAAAGTCCTGTCCCACCTTTTGGCTTCCTACTGATGTCAGAGGCAGAAAGAGCACAGCTGGACCCTTGAATTCCAGGTTTAGTCCATTTCAGGGAGAAGCAGAAAGGAAACCAGAAAAGAAAGAAAAGAAAAGAAAAAAAATGCTTTGACTCACAAAGTAAGAATCTTTGAAATGAAAGTTGGCCTGGGAGAAAATATGGAGCCCCGCAATGACATCTCAAGAGCTAGACACAGAACACAAGGGCATTTACACTCAGCAATGGACAGGGAAGAGATCTCCTGTTCCTTAATTAAATCCATCTCCAGAGTCAGTGGGAGGCACCGGCCAGCCCCTACCTGAAGATGCCGATTTACAGAAAAACTTCCAGCCGGGGGATTCATACAACGGACGTGCTGGCAATTGTGAGTTTCTTTTCAAATCAGCTTCTGTCTGTCATACCTATGTAGTTACGAAATCAAAAGGGATAATAAAGTTCAATTGTATATTCACAGTTTGATATTTCTATTGACAAGTCTCCCACAAAAAACACCCTTTCAGAAAACTGACGCTTGTCCCTTGATAAAAGACTCTCCTGGGCCGCCAATCCCCACCCAACAATCCCTCTAAATCCGAATCTATAAAGTGTACCCATCAAGGTTCAAAGGTGTCAAATTGGGCCTCCTCTCCCCAGGTTCTGTTTGTGATTTTTAAAATATCCCTCTGATGGTCCAGGAAAAAGAAAACCACTGAGACCAAACTAGAACCCAGTGAAAATCCAACTCCTCTGTCACAAGAACAGTTAACCCCAGCGTCCCCACACCAAGAGGGGGCAGGAGCCACTGGCCAGGTCTACGCTAAATTCAGTGATCCTCACAGCTGCTCTGTGGTCTTCTCTTTACCCACCAGGGCCCATAACAACTCTGAATGCTTCTCCTACTCTAATGGCATCAATATATTTCACTCTGATGGAAATAGTCTTCAAGCCACTAGAAAACCAACTTGCAGGTGCTTTTAGTGTTTAAAGAAGAGTTTTCTTGGAAAATAAGGACTTGCGGTTTGACTGGATTCAAAACCAGCCAGTCTGCTCTTTCAGTAGTGTATGGGACTCGACAGACGCACTAGCAAAGCCCATCTGAATGCAAAAATTAAATGGAGGATTGGGAGGGGGGAACAGGTGCTCTTTTATAAAGGCTAAATTCCATATTTACCAAACTGATTTGCATGAGGCATATTTTCAATGAAAATATTGCTACTCATTTTGCTGCATTTGTGCAACAGAAACATAAGGATGGAGCAGAAGAGGGGTGCGGTGCTCAAGCTGTCTTCTTATACCTACCCTTTAACACAGAGAAGAAGCACAGTTGGGAAATGAGCTCTCTGAACTTCTGGCTTCCCACTGCCAAGAAAGCAGCACTTCAGGTTTCCCAGCTTCATCACACTACCTCTCACTAGAGAAGATGGCATTCTAAAAAAGTCTGGGAAAGAGAAGTTGGGATTCTAGGAGGGCTGGGAAGCATCATTCACTCCACTGACACTCACCAAGAGAGAGCACCAAAATTTTCTCAAAACAAGAATCTAGTCTAACGGAATCCCATGACTTCTCTCAGTAATAATACAAGCTAGTGCTCTTACTGTCAAGAACCTCTTCTTTCTGTTTTTGCTCATTTTACTTCACTTTACTTCTGTTCTTATACACTTCAAAAGGTTAAATTATCACCATCTATATAGATGATCTCTTTCAGCTTCCCAAACCATCCCTATGACATAGGGACTATGACATCACATCTCCATTGTACAGTTAAAGAAATGGAGGTACAAAGAGATTAAGTAACTGGATTTAGAACACTTAGCTAATATGTGACAGATTCTGCATCCAGAGATTATTTTCACTTTACCATCACAGGAAGCTACTCGTTACACACAGATATGCTCATATGCCAATAGAACTAGGAACATGGCACAAAGCCTGTTTAAGTCAGATTAAGCCTGAATGCAAGCCAGATTAAGGGGTGGAAATTGGAATAAGGTGAGGAAAGCAGTTGGCTGATGATGGGTTGTGATAGAACAACAATTGACCAATTGCTTGTGCAAATATACAGGTGTGCACTTGGTATACAGATTCCAATGATGAAGGCCAATCTTTTGAAGATTTATAGTCCATGTTCCCTATAGTACTCCAGAGTTGATTCCTACAAGTAAAATTCATTGGATCTGCAGTATTAAGGGCAGTCCTCTAGCTAGTTGTGTTCTAGAATCATCATGAAGTTTCTATTTCTCTTGAAAAGTTTGCTCTGAAAAAGTCTTATGGAGTATCTCTCAGAGAATGAAGTTCCTGAGATGTTGCCCTCTTACACTGTTGGAATCGGGCAAACTTAGTACAAGTCCTGTGGGTTTATGATGATAATAGTGATATATGACCTTTGGGAGAACACCTGAAGAACCTCATGCATAATCTTAAGGGAGCTGACTACTTGTGTTTGAGCATCTGAGGCCAAAAAGAACTGTGATTCCTCCCTGCTAAATAGGCTAGAAATAAGCAGTTCTTCTTTCCCAAAGGTTAGTCAATCCTCTGGTTTACCCTACAATTCCCTTGGAACAGCTATGCAAACTCCATACTGGACTGCATTTACTTGGAAAAAATTACTTTATTCATCTTACCTTTCCATTGTCCAGAATTTCTGCATGTGTATGTATTAAAGTTGGAAATGAGTAACATTTGGAGGGAAAAGAGCTTTCAAAAGCATCCCACATAGCCTTCCTATATTCACTCCCTGTTAATGACCCTGTATTTGTAGTAGATCATCCTTTGGGGCTCATCTGACTCCCCTGTCCTAGACACTTCCACCACCCCCCCCAAAGAAAACTGCTAGCAAGATGTTCTAGGCATCAGAAAAAAATGTTTCTCACTAGGGAAAGCACCAAGCAGATAAAATCAAGATTCTTGGGCTGTCTGCTAACTAGGACACACTTTACTCTTTCTATAAAATTCCTTATTTGGTTAAAAAAAAAAAGGAAAGAAAAATAGCAGGATTTCAAGTATGTAGCTTTCCCATCCTCAAGGCCCTGTAGAGTCTCCTTCGTACTCCCACAGCCTCAGAGGCACTTAGATGTCAAAGACTAATTGTACTACTGCTGACTGGTTGTCTATCTTTTTCTTAGTGGAGGACCAGTATTAAACAAAAATTCTGTTCAACTACTACAAAACACTGGAGAGTGAAAGACAATCCCCTGGTCCTTGGGCACTAGTAATTTATCACCACGAAGGTTGGCCCTGTTATTGGTTTCACATATTCTTTTGGGACAGAGTCTATCATACACTGAAAGTATGATATATGCTCGTGTGCAGAGAAAAATATTTTTGTGCTAATAATGACACACTATGCATAGGAACGGAAATTTTGGACTCTTAACATTTGGGTTTGATTTCTAGCTCTGCTAAAATTAGCTCTGTCATCTGGGCAAGTTATTTAACCTCTCTGGACCTTAGTTTCATCTCTGACTCTGGTACATAAATAAGTGACTGATTCATATGACTCAAAGATTGAATTAATAAATGAAGAGGATTTAAAACAGTGCCTACATAAAAATTATATCTCCTTTGGTTTGCCACTTAACTAGATAAGTCAATATTTGCATGTTTACCTATAGTTCTTTGCTTCTTGTGGCTGAATTGTGTTCTACTGTCTGGAACTACAAAACCAATTAGTGTCTATTGATGGTTATTTATGTTGTTTCTGGTCATTAACTATTATAAATGATGATAATATTACCATTGTCCATATACATCCTAAAACTAGAAAGGATTTTTAAAAATAATTCCTAGATCTATTTCTTTGCATTCAATTTTTGATATACATTGTCAAGCTTCCTTATAAGCTATCTTTTCATTCATATTCATAGCAACAATTCACAGCCTTTTCACTTGTTTTTATTTATCTTTTTTAACTTTTTGGATTTTAGGCCACAACTGGCAGTGTTCAGTGCTTACTCCTTGGAGGGATTCAGAGAACCATATGGGGTGTTGGAGACTGAACCCAGGGGGTCTATATAGGGTCCTATGATTGAACCCAGATCAGCTGGTATTCTACTCCTTCCACTTCCTGGACTTACCTCATCTGAAAGCTCAAGGATGAACTCAAGTGTTTGTATTTTTTTTTTTTTTTTAGTATGTGCAAAATTCAGCCTTTTCTCAGGTAAAACATCTTTTTTTTTTTTTTCTTTCGGTTTTTGGTTCACGCCCAGCAGCTCTCAGGGGTTATTCCTGGCTCTATTCTCAGAAATTGCCCCTGGCAGGCACGGGGGACCATATGGGATGCCGGAATTCAAACCTCCATCCTTCTGCATGAAAGGCAAATGCCTTACCTCCATGCTATTTCTCCGGCCCCAAAACATCCATTTCTTAAAAATGAGATTGTTGGTCCTTTTCCTGACTGCGCTGTCTGTTTTTAAAACCAGAGGCCTGTAGGAGTGATTGGATCTGTCTCCTGGTTGATCTCACTTAAAGTCCCATTAGTCAGTGCAAAAAGGTTTTCACTATAGTAATTTTATTTGAAATGTTGAACAGAACAAATCTGATCACTGCAAGGATCTGTTGGCAGTCATATACCTCATCTGCTGTGCTAGAGAATGAAGGTTTATTGCACCATAAAAAAACGTTATCCTCTACTTCCCTGAGGCAAGTACTAAAAATTTTATGAGCTCTTCCTAACAAAGTTATCAATAAATAACATGTGATTCTTGACTGGGCTAATCCTAGATTGATGTGACTTATTTGATAAGTCAACACCATAAAGAAACTCTTGGCTCAATGGTCTGATTGTTCAAGGAGAGAGGCAAGACTAACTCAGGTTTGACTCCAGCAGTGAAAAAAATAGGCCTAAGAGCTGATCTCACTCGTCAAGGACATTGAAGAATTGCTGTAATCAGATTTCCTCTGCACCCAGGTTTCCACACAATGACTCTCTTGTAACCTCATCACCTATTTCATCTGTCCCACTACAGGCAAAGTTTGCAAAGATCTCTCTAGCACCGGTTCTCACACTTCAGCCTTTACCAGGATCATTCAGGAAGATGCACTTTTAAACAACTTAGCAGATGATTTCAAAGCCGATAGTTAGAAGGCACTGTGGGGAAACCCAGTTAGCACCAGTCACACCTGTTTGTTTAGAATTCACACTACTTGTCTCAGGAACACTTATTTATTTATTACAGATTCACCTGCTTGGTCTCATATTCCTGATATAGGAGAATCTTTGTGCTTTGAGAACACACCACATCAGGGACACCACAAAATTGATGGGGCTTGGATGAATTTCTGGAATGTGCTCTCTAATAAATTTGGAATGACTTTCTATGATTAGGAGATACTGTACAGTTTACCTTTCCTCACACAGGTACATTTTTTTTTTGTGGTTTTTGGGTCACACCTGGCAGTGCTCAGGGGTTACTCCTGGCTCCATGCTCAGAAATTGCTCCTGGCAGGCACAGGGGGCCATATGGGGCACCGGGATTCGAACCGATGACCTTTTGCATGAAAGGCAAACGCCTTACCTCCATGCTATCTCCTGGGCCCCACACAGGTACATTTTTTTAATTAAGGAAGCATAATATACAGCAACAGGTACTCATGTGGGGCTTAATACCTATTTTATTTAACTATGAAACAAGTGAATGACAGGCACTCTTGCCCTGGACAGAAGCAAATCAATCAGGGTCTCCTTCCTGGATATTTTGGAGGGGGAGGGAGTTGTTGTTTTAGGGTTTTATTTTTGGTTGGTTGGTTTGGTTTTGGGGACACACCTGGCAGTGTTCAGGAGTTACTCCTAGGCAGTGCTCAGAAATCACTCTTGGCAGGATCAGGGGACTATATGGGATGCTGGAGATCAAAACCTGGTTTGTTCCAGGTTGACCACGTGCAGGGCAAATACCCTACTACTATGCAATTACTCAGGCCCCCTGGAGTAATTTTTGGTGACTTCTTTTTTTTTTTTGGCTTTTGGGCCACACCCAGTGACGCTCAGGGGTTACTTCTGGCTATGCACTCAGAAGTCGCTCCTGACTTCTGATCATATGGGAAACCGGGGGATGGAACCGCGGTCCGTCCTAGGCTAGCGCAGGCAAGGCAGGCACCTTACCTCCAGCGCCACCGCCTGGCCCCTGGTGACTTCTAACATTCATTGGCATCCCACAGCCTGAAGCCTCATCTGAGAGGGCACTGCCCACACTCTGTGTCTATGAAAAAAAATTGTGGTTCTCTCCAAACTGTTTCGTATCCTTGAGTATCTTCCAAATCACAGCTTATTTAAACTCACAGTTGACATTGACTTATGCTCGGCATAATGCAAAGTTCTTGCACACAAATGATTAACTATAGTCCTTGGAGATGGTATTGTTAGTACTTCTATCTTATATGGGATAAAGGAGAAGTGTGAGTCTTTCAATAGATAAGCATGAAATAAGATTCAAACCTGACTCTTCATTTGTCAGGGTTGTTGTTCACTTGGAGTTTATTGTGATCCTCACTAGGTACATTTAAAAGTATTAACAGACTGAATAAGCAGCATGCTCTAATTGAACATGAAGAGGCAAAAAAAAAAAAAAACACTCCCCCCAAAACCCTCAAAGTTTGGAAGGTCTTTACCACTGAAATCCTATGAAAATCATTCTGTTGCAGTTTTCTTCTAAGCAAGCAGAAGTGATCATAATATCATTAGTAATACTTCTTATCACACATATTTTAACATTTAACAGTTGAAAATGCTCTTGGAAGAAAGGTCAGTCTAAATGAGTGGTAGAGATGCCTTTAAAGGAACTTGGAATACCACCAGGGCACCAGAATGAGTGTGAGAACTGAGTGGAGGAGACTTAGTACTTCTTGTCTTACCTCTGCCAATGGACAAGACTTAAACAATTATACCCCAGCTCTGCAAGACATTTTACCCACTATAAAATGAGAAGAATAAATTATACCAATAGTCACACATTTTTAATATACAAACCAATGAAAGCAACAGTCCCATCAGTTAACAAATCCAAACAAAATGAATAAAATTGACTCCCACCCAATCCCACCAATCCCTTAAGGAATGCAATGGTAAACAATATAGTGCAGTGCATAATTTCACTTTCTTTGACCAATTATACACATTCTTCATAAATGTATCATTTTTGTTGCTGTTTTACATAAATGACATGAAGTTGGTAATTTTAATTCTCTTTTTAATTTTTAAAAACAAAAGCTAGTGAAACCTTTATTTTTAGTAGAAAATCTTTTTGTAAAAAAAGAAATCAATTCATTCAAAGTCTATCTCCAAATACGATCGAATGAAACTGATAATCAATAACAGAAAATACCATACAATTTCTGGAATGCCTATAAATTAAACAATATACTTCGATTACATTGGTGAAAGAGAACAGTTACATAAGAATTCACAAATATTTTTATGTGAACTGTTTAAAGAGAAATTTGTAGCGTTGCATACTTTGTTTGGCTTTTTTGTTTGTTTTCCAAAGAAACATTCTTAAGCTGTGAGCTGGCTCAAAAGGCTGGAGAACATGCTTTATATTCAGGTTATCTGGCTTCCATTCTTTATTATGTTCTACCAAACTTTGCACTGAACCAGATCTGTACCCTGAGCAACACCAGGTGTGACTCAAAAAATATGGAAATAAAAGTGAAACGAAGATTCTCAAATCAGTAATCTAAGTATACTTTAAGAATATATAAAGGGGGGACCCGGGAGATGGCATGGAGGTAAGATGTTTGCCTTTCATGCAAAGGGTCATTGGTTCAAATCCCGGTGCCCCATATGGTCCCCCGTGCCTGCCAGGAGCAATTTCTGAGCATGGAGCCAGGAGTAACCCCTGAGCACTGCCGGGTGTGACCCAAAAACCAAAACAAAAACAAAAACAAGAATATACAAAGGGAAGGGCATATGTTTGATGTTCGAGCAGGCCTTTATGGCACCAGGGTCAAGTATATGGAGCTTAGCTGAATTACTGGAATGTGCTCTCTAATAAATTTGGAATGACTTTCTATGAGTAGGAGAGACTGGACAGTTTACCTTTCCCCACACAGGTGCATTTTTTTAAATTAAGGAAGTATAATGTACAACAACAGGTACTCAAATACCTATTTTATCTAACTATGAAACAAGTGAATGACAGGCAATCTTGCCCTGGACAGAAGGAAAGCATTCAGGGTCTCTATTTGAGGTAACTATTTGAAGTAATCAGAGAATTCAGTCTTGAGTGTCTGGTGTGGCTCTAAATTCTAGTGATTCAAGGTAGTTCAAGATGCTTATGCATGTTTAAAGGTGACTAGGGAGTCCATCTTTACTGAACCTGTATTCTGGGAACAGTGTGGCTGTCCAGAGATCAGTAAGGCAGCTCATGGACTCTGAGGTCCCTTAAGAGCTCTGTCATTAAAGGTGTGGCTTAATTAATAGCTGTCAGATGTGAAATGACAGAAGATGAGTTTATTTTTGCCCCCGTGGATTTACCTCTGAGATTATTATTACAAAGAATTAGACTCTGTATGTTATACACAAAAATTGCTCTCCATTAAGATCAGAAGTTATCAGGATGGCATCTACCAGTAACTCCAACCCCTGTTTATGCCCTGTAGTTTCTCATCTCCAGCTCCAGTAAATATAGGATTGTAGGATTGGAGTTCAGAGTGTTCAGTAGCTCCCAATGTCTGATTCTCAAGGTTAAGTACTACACTTGAGAAGTGTCTTTTTTATTACAACCTGTTTCCCCTCCGTGGGGTTTCCTTTATGGCAAGGATAGTTGGTCTATTTCTAAGTCAGTACGCTCTTCTTTTGTTATAAAGCTTTGCTCATCATGATTTCAGGTTAGTTTCTGTATAAATCAATTCAGGTGTTGGTGCAGAGTTCCCGTGACTGTGGAATGGAGTAATTCAAGTTCTCCCTCTGTGGTCCTCTAAGCCTTACTTTTAAGATCATTAAATAGAAATTTGTCATGGATGCTCATAGACATCCTGGAAGAATTACTCATTTATGCACCCCAGATGAAGAAAGCTGGACTAGGAGTTTCTGGGAGTTACATGATTCAAAAATCAAACTCTGTGATTGTAACTACATAGTTAATTCTATATTTCTAACCACTCTCAAGCTTTCCTTCACCTTTTCACACAAGAACATTTGCTGTATTTAAATGACATTTTGTTTCGTCAAAGTCCCTTATGTATATAGATGTAGAAATCATCTGAGAAAAACTAAAAATGAAAAAAAAAACCAAAGTATTATCTAACTCTAAATGATGCTCCCCAGAGACAACCTCTCTCTGTCTTCCAGCTATTTCTCTAGAGACTTTGCTCCATGTTTCTGATTAATATGCTTATAACATTTTTAATTGAAAATATTCAACTAAATATCATGCAAACAGATAAATTGCTTTATATTTCTCTAGTCATAGCTTTAGCATAATGCTATCTCCCCTAGGTTTTAATTGTAATTTAGACACACAAATTTTCTAGCATAACTGAGTCTAGACCTACTCAGATACTTTTGTCAGATCTGGTTTAAAGCTTCTTCCTTCTTTCAGCTCTGTCTGGCATGAGAACAGGAGTATAGAGATCAAGAAGAGATTGATGTACTCGTCAGAGTGGAAGCCCCCTAGGATACAGTTGTCTCTGCCTTTCCAACTTCCTTAGTGCTTTGAGGAACCCAAAGGAGCCAGTTAGTCATATCACAGAGCTTTTGGCCCCTTATCTGAGCTCCCTAGCCTCGCATGGTTGAGAACAGACGTGCTGATGTTCATGGGAAAGTCCACACGCAACATCCTATTCTTTGACAATCACCTCTCTGAGGGTGCTTTATGGTTAACACAAAGTTTTCTTGGAAATATCAGGTATCTTGTTTCATTACTGCCAGTCTCTGAGATTTAAGTTTTATTCCTACTAATAGAGGACTTGCCATGGCACCCTTTTATACTTCTTCATTAGAAATGATCTGGGGCCAGAGTGATATAGTACAGTACCTAAGGTGTTTGCCTTGCATATTCAATTCCTGACACCCCATGTGGTCCTTTGAGAACTGCAAGTAGTAATCCCTCAGCACAGAGTCAGGAGTAAGCCCCAAATTTTGCCAGATGTGGCCCACAAACAAACAAACAAGTGAACAGCTATGTGTGCTACTATTCTCTGAGAAAATACCCTTTCACCACTGCCCTTCAGAAACACTTCTAAAATGGGCCACAGAGTAGCAAAAATTCTCTCAGCCATCACAAGGTTCCTAAAAGCAAATAGGTGTGAATTGAACACGATGCATTGGTCCAACAAGTTTATAGTGAATCTTTCTATGAAATTTACTTATTCCTTTTGCACTTCAGAGGTTAGATCCAAAGACCATTAATTCTGTTTTAAGGTGATTGCACCTATGAACCCATTTTACATGCCCCCGTATTGCTAACCCATAATTGCATTGTTGCTGTTGTTGTTGTTGTTGTTTTAGTTTATTGGAACATACAGCAATGCTTAGGACTTACTCCTGGTACTGCTCAGAAATCATTCCTGGTAGAACCACATATGGTTCCAGGATTGAACTAGGTTTAGCTGTTTGCTATGTAAGCATCTTAACCTTTGTACTATATCTCTGAAAACTCATTAGTTATGTTTATTAAGTACCATCACATGGGTCAAATATGGTTACAGAAAATTTAAGCAAGAAAGAAATTTTTCAAGAGAAAGCACATGAACACTTTGTGAGAGAAATATACTATAAATTCTGGCAAATTCTGGTCAACCCCTACCCACAAATCAGATCCACTTCTTCAGCCGCAGATGCTTTTCCTCTTTTCCTAAATGGATGTGGGGTCTTGGCATGCATATCCTCCCCTGTTTTTCTTTGCCAGGATTTCCTGGAACTTCATGCATTTACTAGACCATAAAATCGGTTAAGAATGTGCTCCCTAGTTACGACAAAACATTGTATCTCATGCTTCTATGTCTATGGGAGCCAGTCATCCAATTATAGTATTTTTCTGTTTCCTCTGTATTCCCCAAAGTAGGAGCACAGAGTAAGAATTTCAGATGGTCTTTCCTGTGACCTTAGAAAGAACCTGAGCTTCCAACAGAAACCAGCCTCATTTCTCCATGCTATTCCATTGCTAGTTCTCTCTAGACTGGACACTTTCCTTTCCATATAGGTCCTCTCCTGAGTTTTTGGCTTGTCTGTCTTGGCAAGTCTATGGTACATCTTTCTGGCCCAATCATTTCACACTTGTCCCTGAGAACAGTACAATAACATTGCCTTCTAGTTATTGAAAAGCTGCACCATCACGGCAAGCAAACATTTTTGATACTTCTTGCTTCTAATAAATTTTTCCTCCTACTCTAACCTGGAACTCTAAAGATTATGATTACTTGATAAGGCAATGGAGTGGATTTGTAGGACATAAGGAAATGTGCCAAAGTCATACTTAATCCATCAAAGCATCCCTGATCCAAGTTTTCTAATTCAAATTATTGATGTTGTATTCATTTTCACTTATGTTCTTTCTGATTTGTTAATGCTATACATTTTAAAAGGAAATCATGATGAGATGAGCTGAGATACATTTTATGGATCCAAAGTCAGCAGTCTACAAAGTCAGCTGAATCCAAAGTCAGATGAGGCCAGAGCAGTGGCACAAGCCATAGGGCATTTGCCTTGCACGTGTTGACCTAGGATGGACTGCAGTTCGATCCCCTGGTGTCCCATATGGTCCCTCAAGCTAGGAGCAATTTATGAGTGCATAGCAAGAAGTAACCCCTTAGCATCATTGGGTATGGTTCAAAAACAACAAAAAAAAAAATCAGATGGATTCTCTTCACAAGGAGCTTGTCAGGTGCAGCAGAGGAATGAAGCTCTCTTCTAAATGAGTTCATCCTATTTACTGAGTCCCTGACTGACTTGGCCAAGAGCTAAGTTCTTTGGGCTCCTTTGACCCTGCAGAACTGATACTGTATGTCTGACCTTTCATATACAAGAATCTATGTTAGATTTTCAACATAGAAACAATAAGGTTGATATGAGTAAGAAAAGAGCAAGCAGGTTAAGAAAGGTGGAAATGGATCCTGTGAGAATGTGTCTGTAGAATCATGAGAAGGGCCCAGGAGAAAGGGGGAACACCGTTAAGTTCTCTGATGTCTTTTTCTTCTGCCATGAGGTGACAGGGTGTATCTGAGATGCATCTGAATGATGGGCAGGACTCAGAGATGCAGACAGATGGACCTTCTTGGTGACAAGCATTCTTGGAGCCAGCATCCAAGGCTAGAAAGTTGTCATTTGTAGGAGGAAGCAGTCCTACAGGACTGGAGTAGAAAAATCCCTGAAAGAAGAAATAACAAAAAAGATTGACATGGGGACAGATTCAGCAGTGCATGGAAGTTCCAGAATGCCACTGTGGGTGGATGAAACATCTTGGGGGGGGGCAATTTGAAAAAGGAGTTCTGAGATGAATCTCCAACCTGACAGACAGACAGGCTAGAATAGAAATGAAAAGACTAGCCAGATGTCAAGATCACAGCATCCGTAAAGGAGAGTAAGAGAAGACATGAGCATTACCTGGAGGAAGGGGGGAAGCTTCACTTTTCTCTCAATAGATGGCTCCAGAGCATTCCAATGACCACAAGAGGACACAAGTGGCTCATTAGAGTATTAGTTTAGAGCAAAGAATTTTAGTACATGATAGGAGTGGAGTTCTCAGGGCTAGAAGCCATTGGCTTCGATCTTCAATTCCCAGGAAATGCTATCATTGACAGGTGAGGTGAGACTGTGCCACACATAAAGAAACAAAAAAAAGTGGAAGTAGGGAAAAAGTATTATTTTATGCCCATTCTAAGACAGGGTTGCTTTTGACAATGTACGATCAGGTACATTTGCCCAGTGTTCCAGCCTATGTGGGAAGGCAGTAAATTGCTGTCTCCTCAGCAGCTCACTTGTGATGCATTCAAACTGAAGGCAGGCTTACACAGCAAAAGCAAAAGGCAGGTGGCGCCATGAGAGGGCAATTGCCAGGAGCTCAATCTGAGCAGAGCAGATGTCTGGCCTGCCAGACCCTTACCTTGCATTCTCTCTGAGGCTGCTGACAATCTTCCTGCAGGGGTCTGGTTTATACACTTCTCCTTGAACTTGGGTAGGCTCTTTTAATGTGATTATGGCCAACAAAATAAGGCTGTTATGACTGATTTCTGCAACAACAGTTTCTGCCTCATTCCTGGAACATGAACATAGGAGCCTGAGATGCCAGAGAAGTAATTCAACTGTCTTCAGATCAGGAGGAAGTATTAAGTCAAAACTACAAAAATCAACTAAACAGTGCTTGACTGGTCTCTGACTGTGCCAGATTCCCCACTGGAAGCAAGAAGCTGGCCACTAATGTCAATAGGAAAGAATAGCCTGATCATACCCTTCCTGAATTCCTAACTCACAGAAACCATTTGGCAATTTGAAGTTTAAGCAATAATAACCAATAAAGCTATATTGGCATATGAAGGATGTTGTTGCTGTCACTGTATCTTTCACTATTCTGAATAAAAATTTATATACCCCCACCACACATCCAGATATGATGTTAGCTACAGAATGGACCCTCCCTTGGCCCAATTGGTTGTATAAATTCTATAGATAAAATGTTTGAATTATCTCCCAAAGAAAGTGTGAACTGTCTATACTCTAGTACCTGCTTCTGTAAAGTGGTATAAAAACTGGTTAAACCTCTACTGAAAGTTATAGGTCTAGACACATGACAAAACTTAAATACTAATGCAAATCACCTAGGTTTGGTTTGGGGGTTTTGTGTGTGGTTTTTTTGTTGTTGTTATTTTTGGTTTTTGAGCCACACCCGATGACACTCAGGGGTTGCTCCTGGCTATGCACTCAGAAATCGTTCCTGGCTAGAGGGACCATATGGGATGCCAGGGAATTGAACCACGGACTGCCCTAGGCTAGTGTGCGAAAGGCAGATGCCTTCCCATTTGTGCCATCGCTCTGGCCTGCATCGCCTAGGTTTGTTTTTAATCATTCCTCTAAGAAAGAAAAAGGTAAATTATTTATTATGTTAGCTTTAACTACTGAAAATGTAAAACAGTTACATAAATACCAATATGAGACTTGTTATGGTTTTAATTTCCCTATAACAATGAAAAATTTTTGACAGTGCATAGATTAAGCACTGAAAAAATGTTCCAGTAATATTATATTATGTAGCTTTTGTAACTCAATGTGGTAGAATATTGCATTTTCCTGACACTGAAAAGAGAGTGAAATGCAGTTATTAGAATTATTGCAATATCTATATGCACATTTTCAAATATAAATGGCAAGCTATAAGCATAAATCATTCAACTACAGAATGATTATGTTGAAATAATACAACATGGACATCAATGAAGAGAAATGATATTGAACTGGCTTTCCAGCTATAAGATGTAAAATTCTATCATAAAAATTGGAATTATAATTGGAAAACTGAGTAAATACAGAGGTGATACTTTTAACCTGAGAAAAACACCGATTTTTTAAAACTGAAATTACAGATATTCATTCCTATTTATCTTACTATGTACTTTCTTTGCACTACACAAAGTGGTCATATCAATAGCAGAAATGAGGTAGGTTGTTAGTGTGAATGAGAGATGAAGTTTAAATCTGGGATGATGGTTAAAACTCCCAAGAAGCAATAACTTTGTTTGAAAGGTTCCAAATTAAGAGGCAAAATATAGGAATTCCATCATACACTATGATCTCTGCCTTCTGAAAATCAAGAGAACTAGTGACTTGCATGTAAAAAAAAAAAAACATCAATTTTCACATTTTTCAAAAATAAGTGACCTTATTGGGCCTGGAGAGTTAGCACAGTGGCATTTGCCTTGCAAGCAGCCGATCCAGGACCAAAGGTGGTTGGTTCGAATCCCAGTTTCCCATATAGTCCCCCGTGCCTGCCAGGAGCTATTTCTGAGCTGACAGCCAGGAGTAACCCCTGAGCACGCCGGGTGTGGCCCCAAAACCAAAATAAATAAGTAAGTGACCTTATTACCTTTAGCAGCAACATATTTGTCTGACCTCTCATGGGTGCTACAAACCAAGGGAGTAAAATACAGGAGAAAAAAATGTATGAAAATGGCTACCAATGTGTCGATTCAGGAAACTAGAAGAATCAGATTACTGGTGACAGCAGAGCCATTTGAGAGTTGCTAAAGCAACAGGCATTTCTTTGTAACAGTGGAAATCAATAAAAATTTGGACTAGAGAAGCAGAGTGGAGTGGTGAGAAAGGAGATTCCCCCCCACCACCACAAAAAAAAAAAAGAAAAGAAAAAGGTAAAAGCAGTTGCATAACCCTCTTGGTACTGGAGCTAAAGCAAATAGTTTATGTCTATAAAGAGTCTTGATATACCTTTTGGAGCTTACAGACTAGACAGTCATTAGCCCTCTCAAACCACTGCTAATAGCCTTCTTAGGATGAACTTTTATTATGGCCCCTTGGTTATCTTGGGATAAAATCCAATGTACCTAGACAGAATGTGTAGAAGCTTATAAATGGCCTAAATATAAGATATAGGCATAATAACAAGTCAGTGTTGCATTACATTGACTATGTTTCAACATATGTATGCACTCTGGTCTATAGTGTGTTTGTATTGGCACATTTAATGCCGTGAGCTATGTTGCAAGTTGTAGTACAAGTGTCCAAAATTGAAAGCAATTTTTGGCCAACTTCCACATGAAACAGAGTAGAGCCTTTTTGCAATCTTACATAATATTTCAGAAAAATAGGGCACTGTTAGAGTTGTGCAAAATGCTTCATGTCTATACATAGAGTATTTAAGTGTGTATATTCTAAGTGCCGTATGAAATATGATTGTCAGCTGTATGAATTTCCATAGGGAGGGTTTGAGATTCAAGAAGGAAGTGTAGCAGTTCCCTTCACAGGGCTAATTAAATGATATGGTACCTCACAATCTCAATACAATCTCAATTACTTTTGGCAACTAATTTATTCTTATGAATTCTCTAAACTCCACTGATTTTGATTCATCAAAATGTGTTTTTTTTTATTTAGGTAGGATCATACTTTGTCAATCATGGAAAAACTAATCATTTGCTATTTTGTGAGAAAGGAGAACTGGCATTTTAGAAGAGTGGTGCAAAGTACGTCAGAGCAACAGGAGTTCAAGCACATCAGACTTTGAGAATGGAGCAGGGAACAAGCAGAGTGTCCTATTGGATTTTACTGGGTTTCAGATGATTCCATCCTTCATCTTTTCCTCCATCCCTTGAGTTCACCTTTCAAAAGTGGGGGTGCAAGAATCCTTTCAATCTCTCATATACTTCTAATCTATCAGCATTAAGTTCCCTCATAATAAATCTCAGGAACTCCTCATTGCTTTAATTAAGTTTCCTTTCCCCTTTCAATGACAATTTCCTATGCTTCTTGGTAAATTTCTCCCCATACACGTGCTTCTTTCTGATGGAGCATGATCAAAAGTTGGACTCATTCCTGAGAACACCTCTTCATTGTATTAAGTAGTGAGCAACAGATTCTGAGAAACAGACTCTAAATCTAAGAGTCACTCTAAGTAGTGACTCTCTTCACTGCTTTTTCTCATTCAGGAGGTCTCTTCTGCAACATTTCCTTGGAGGCGTCTACAATTTCCTAAAACAACAACAACAGCAACAGTTTCAGGGAACTTTTACCCTCCACCAGGACACCAGGAATGTCGATGTTTATTAGTATCCAAACTACCTTAGGAAATTCTGAATGTGCAGATAAAACAGGAATGAGAATCTTTTCTTTTCTTTTTTTTTCAAGTCATAGATACTCTTCACACCAAAAGGTTTTTCCTGCCTGTTCACAATCCTTCCTCTCTCCAGTTCCAAGTAGTCATTGACCTTCTTTATTGCTATAGATTCCTTGGATTCAGATAAGCTTATTTGCCAATATCCTCTAATTATCTTCCAGGAAAACCTTGATTTTTAAAATATCTAACTATCTATAGATACTGACTTGTTTGCCAACCTTGTTTGCAAGGTTTTGGTTTTCTGTCTAAATTTCCACTGACATCTTCAATCTCAAAAAGGTGTCCCCAATGTCCTTCTCATTCTAGAAATTTGTCTGAATGCCTATCGTAGCCTGTGCTGTTCTATTTGTGGTCTGCACCTACAATTCAGTGTTAATTGGGAGCAGATACTTGCTGTTTAATACTCCAGTGAATGATTTATCCCAACATGCACTTGTGTATTCACCCCTGATCCAGTCTCTTTAAATGTATACAAGGTGTGAACTCAGTGATATTCTACTCCTTTCAGACCAAGCTCATCTAAACTCCATGTGGCTTTGGGAGCAATTTTTGAAAGTCATATTAAACTTTATATTTGCACACTTAATTCTATCTCTGAACTCGGGCTCTCACTGATACAATTAAAGTTATGATTTGCTCTGTCATCACTGGGTACACTTCCTCCTGGGTAAACAGACCAGTTCCTTTCCTTAGTGCACCACACATGCACATAATCTTGTACTATTGCCATTAAGCCAAGGCTATTCACAAACCAACACTAATTGAACTCAAATTGGTGTTTGCAGATTTCTGTGGTCAAAAACCAACTGCTGATATTAATTTCAGTTCCCACCATGATACTCCAAACCATGGAGTCAGAAAGAGATATAGCAACTCCACATTCTCTCGTGTACTAACCACATGAATCAGCAATGCACAAGTAGTATCCCTAGGGGACTCTAGATTATGTGTGCAGAATTTATGATAGTTACCTATAGGAGTGTGCTCCTGGAATCCAGCAAACAGAGGCTAGGGATGACCATCAAAGTCTTGCACCAAAGTATTGCTTGTTCCAAAATGTTGGCATCTACCAAGAGCATAGAGAATCATAAAATGTGATAGAGCAATTAGGAAGGGATGAGTTTTGAGTATGTTTTACTTTCACTTTTAAAATAACTATTTGCAAATATAATCTAATGGCCAATTAAATGACATGTTTAAAGCCATATTTAGCAAGTATAGTATTGTCTGACCCAGCTCCCAGGAGCCCTGGGATAAAGTTCAGAGGAGATGTCATCCCTCTTTTTTTTAGAGTGCTCAGGGATGCCTAACTTTGAAAGTCATCTTTGAACTTAGACCTCAGACAGGTGGAGGGTGAGCTCAATGGAAACATGTCAGGGGTACAATACTTGCAGAGGCCTGAAATGAAGGTGACTTTTGCCACATCCTAAGAACAAACCTGAGTCTGGAGCACTAGATTTGGTGAAAGGATAAAGGTAGAAATAGACTCAGGGTGGTACCTAGGGAAGCATCTACACACCAAGTCCTGGGAACAGGGTAAAAGTCAGAATGTCTTCCCCAGGATTGTGGGT
>PVKC010016201.1:0-20971 GCA_004027635.1 Crocidura indochinensis
GAAGGGAAGGGAAGGGAAGGGAAGGGAAGGGAAGGGAAGGGAAGGAGAAAAACAATAGAAAGGTATCTTAGTCATCATAAAGTTACAAAAAGAGTTTTTGGTTTCTGGAGTATATTCTGATCAAGCAAGTTGGCCTTACCATGAAGTTATCCTTGGAGATCTTAGCGTGAACATTCATTTGGATGGCTGGATTAAAAGATATTTCTAACTAAAGGATGAGGTATGTGAGAGGAAAAATGAGAGAGAGCAGGATGAAAATTATGAGAATTCAACTTGGTGGGGGTGCAGAAGCACACCTGGCTGCACTCAGAGCTTCTTCTGGTTTAGTATTCAGGGGTCACACCTATTATTGTTCAGAAATTCATATTGTGCACTGAAGATCAAATCCAGGTTACAGACTGAAAGGTAAGTGTCATATCCTTTGTATTATAACTCAAACAGAAAATTCTAAAAACAAATTTTACATAAAAATAAAGAGATAAAAAAGAAAGTAATGAGAAGAAAATAGATTTCTTCTTTAGAAATATATCTTTTCTTTTTCTAAAGGAGACTATATCTTTGCATGTTCAGAGTCAAAGAGATCAGAGACACAGAATTGGAAACAGTAAAAGTGAGGGTATGATAGCAAGTAAGGGCTTTAGGTTACGTTTAGATGGCTTTTCTCCCCAGAGTCAAGAAGATCTATGATTAAATGAATAGGCCAACCTTCAATCAAATGAAAGGGTGATCACCAAGTAGAAAAATTAAGCCAAATCAACATTCTTTTGCTCTGTTCAAATAGTTTCATTTGGATCTGTCCTCTACTTTGGTGTATACAAGAATATCAATGAACAGTAGGGAAGGAAATTTTATTCAAGGACTATAAAATAATAGTCTGCCATCAGAAGTGATTAGTGAAACTTATGTAATTTAAATAAAACTTCTAAAACCCTTAGATCAGCACTTACTGTCCATCAATCATTCTTCTCAAATGTTGGTCAGAAAAAAATTAAAAGTTACTGAGAGGCTTAATTATATCCTAGTCACTATAAACCACTTCCACGGAAGTACATATTGAATAATTTACCTGAATTTCTCTTAAGTCAGTCACTAGGAAACTTCACTTTTAAGAACTGGAAAATATAATGATCCATGAAGCTTTATCCATGAGAAATCTGAATTTAAATAAGTTTTCTTAGTTTTTACATTTATCTCTTTCTAAATATCTCCAATAACTTAAATTTCATTTGCTAATTAACATTTACCAGATATATTGAAAAGATTTACAAAATAACTTTAAGCTTATTTCTCAGAATAATCAACACTGCCAAACAGATATAGCATAATAATTCAGCTATAGCAAAATGAATTGTGAATCATACCATCAATATGTTCTTGATAAAGTTATTTAAATACCAAAACCTTTTATCTCATTTGGGCGAGGTCTAAATTACATTAAACCTCGATAAGTCATGTCTTCTCCCATTAATTAATCCAGGAATTTCTATATAGTATTAAAAAGGCATCTTTAATACCAAGTTTCCTTAACTGAGACATAGTCAAATGTGAAAAATCACCCAAAACATTATGCTGCCACTGGTAATTTGTTTCAAAGCCTTTTGAAAATCTTAGTGTTACACATGATTCTAACAAATGTTAAGAGATAACAATTTGACTTAGGTAATAAGTCTTCTCTCAGTTTAGAATTAAAACAAGTAGTCAACCTAGTCATATTATGTTATTCATAATTGCAAAAACTTACGTGTGCAATAAATCGTATAAAATAAAGAGGTATGGGGGGGCGGGCGGTAGCGCTGGAGGTAAGGTGCCTGCCTTGCCTGCGCTGGCCTAGGAAGGACTGCGGTTCGATCCCCCGGTTCCCATATAGTCCACCAAGCCAGGTGTGACTTCTGAGTGCATAGCCAGGAGTAACTCCTGAGCATCACCGGGTGTGGCCCAAAAACCAAAAAAAAAAAAAAAAAGAAAGAAAAGAAAAGAAAAAAAATAAAGAGGTATATGATTGATGTATATACTATAAGCATAAAATAAATTTGGTTAATATATCCTAGAAAGTCAATTCCTGTAATATATTTAGCAAACAGCCATCAATTGTGGCCCTTTGAAATGTGCCTACCTAGTTTTGGCTGTAGCAGACTCCACAGACTCATATGATTCATATGATTCAAGTACATAAGATTATTCCTAGCTCATCAAATAACTATAAATCTACTTTGTTTACTCTGGCTGATGCCTTACTTTCCTTTGTGGTTATATTTTCCATCTGCTGGACTACATGGTCTAATTCCATAGCTACAAGTTCAATAATATGCCAATCCCCTCATCAAATAAGTAAAAAATAAGCGATCACATCATCACTATCATTCACCAATTTAATATCCTTTATATCTCTTATATATAGTCCTATTAGCGGTGTTTTTATTTTAATACTTTCTTATTTGAAATAATAATGTATCATGAAATTTACCTTGACAATGACCCTTGTTCAGATTTATTAAAATTCTTGTAGGAAAAACTCATCATCATATACATGCAATTAAAATGCTGAAATGACAAAGTTTATCTACAAAATGTAGGTAATAACAAATGGAATTATATATTTTCAAAACTCTTAGAAAATATTGATCCTCTCAAGGACAAATATAAACATCCTATCTCACGGATTTAAA
The DNA here is from genome assembly GCA_004027635.1 of Crocidura indochinensis. Lineage (NCBI taxonomy): Eukaryota > Metazoa > Chordata > Mammalia > Eulipotyphla > Soricidae > Crocidura > Crocidura indochinensis. The sequence continues at coordinate 2,667 of PVKC010016201.1, forward strand.
TTAATTTATAGGTTCACACACTTTATGTAGCATATTGGAAAAATGTCAAGAAAATTTATATCCAAAAGGAAATGATGTGTTCAGTAAGAAAATAAAGGGCTATATGTTTGCTCAAATTCAATAAAAATTATTTCAAATTCAAATAAGGTATTCCTTATCAATAATAAAAACTGGTTCTACATTTACACAAGAATATTGCTTGTTTGCAACCACAGATAAAGAAGACAATGCTCAGGGGCCAGAGCCATGATGAAGAGGTAAGGCGTTTTTGCTTTGCACACGCTAACTTAGGATGGTCCATGTTCGATCCCCCGGCATCCCATATGGTTCCCCAAACCAGGAGCTATTTCTGAAAGCATAGCCAGGAGTAACCCCTGAATGGCACCGAGTGTTGCCTAAAAAGCAAAAAACAAAACAAAACAAAACAAAAAACAAAAACAAACAAAAAAAAAGCTTTCACTATCTACTGATAGTGAGAGTCCACTTACAAAAATTATAGAATATGGTCCTAGTTCTGGTTTGTTTTACTTAATGTGTTTCAACCGGTCTTCTATATTTATATTTTTTTCTGAGATAAAGTAAGAGGAAAAAGAGGAAAGAAACTAAGGAAAAGAAAAGGTAAACAGCGCAAAAGTCAGGTAGCATACAGATTTTCTGTTTAGTTACGACATGGGGTCAGTTGCTCTGGGACAGAGCTACTGCTATTTCCTAGAGAGCATACTACATTAGAACTAATTTTTTTGTGATTCTACAACATTTCCTATGTAGACATTAGTATTTTAATTTGACTAAAGAATGAAAAGTCATCATCATTATTGTTGTGTTTCCAATGTAATTAACTCTAGTAATTTCATAAAAAAAATGAGGTGCAGAAGGCAAAATAAATCCCAAGCACCTATGTCTGGAAAGCAGAGTTGTTATTTGGAACAAGACCTGCAATCTACAGACAGGAAATTCATTCTATTTTTCCATATGGGGGATATACCTGTCACTGATCAGGGCTTACTTCTGGCTCTATATTTAGGAATAATTCCTGGTAGATTTAGGGGATGATAGTACGTGCCAGGGAATCAAACCCTAATCACTGTGTGCAAGGCAAGTCCCCTACCCACTATGGTATTGCTCTAGCTCAAAGACAGGTATTTCATCCATTTAACTGTCTATCTATCTATCTATCATCTATCTATCTATCTATCTATCTATCATCTATCTATGTGTATATATATATATATTTTACACAGGAAGTAATAATTTCACCACTGTTACCTTATTACAGAGTCAAATAGGCTATTCTGTTATCAATTATGCATTAATCTCACCTTAGCTCCAAATGAAACAGTAGGTACATCAATACATATTCTTCACACTGAAGAAATTATTCTACTAGAATTATGGTGCCTAGATCGCATACCATACCCTTAAACTCTTACTTGTCAAGTGTTTCATGACTTCTCTCTCTCTCTTGCTCTCTCTCTCTCTCTTTCTCTCTCTCTCCCCCCCCCACTTGTTTTTGGGCCACAAATAGAAGTACTCAAATTACTCCTGAGTCTGCTCAGACAATTCAGGGTGCCAGGGATCAAATCTGGGTCAGCATCATACAAGGCAAACTCCCTACTTACTGTGCTATCACTCAGACACCACATAGCTTATTTTCTTTAAAAAGAGGAAGTAGCAGTGTTTATTTCTTATATATTCTCTAACATTCTTTTTACTGAAGAAATTTTCTTTCTGAGTTTATATTCTTGCTTTTTTTTATTTTGGCTTGTCAAATTGTTGCTGCTGCTTTTATTCTCTTCTAATTACTGAATAACAAGTATCAACTTTCCCTTTATTCTCTCAAATTTCATTTTATATAGAATAACTAATTAATTGCCCAAAATATTATAAATTTAAAATCAAACTATTTTAATCTATTTTGGGCACTCAGGGGTTATTCCTGGCTCTGCACTCAGAAATTGCTCCTGGTCGGCTCTGGGGAACATAGGGGATGCCAGGATACAAACCATTGTCTCTCCTGGGTTGGCTGCATGTAATGCAAATGCCCTAACACTGTGCTATCATTCTGGCTCCTATTTTAATCTAATATTAATATGAATTAAAGAAATATATTAAATAAATATAGTTTTCCTTAATTACTATAGTGATTGCGTCCATGATCTCTGAATATAGTAAAATTTATGGATGTTCAATTCCTTTACATATAAAATGAAGTAATGTTTGCATATAACCTACAAATTTCCAATTAATTATTTCCTTAAATTATTACAATACAGTCAGAAGGGCTCAGAAGCCATCTTGGGCCATGCAGTTTCCAGCTGTCTGAGACTGGATTCCATCAGCGTTCCGCCGGTGATCCTGCCTTCTTCAGAGGTGGGTCAGGACATACACACACTGATTCCTGCTGGTTTCTGCTGGGTTTCAGAAGGGTGCAGAAGCCATCTTGGGCCATGGTGTTTCCAGACGCCTGAGACTGTATTTCATCAGCGTTCCTGCCTACGATCCTCCCCGCTGCAGAGTTCTTGGCTGGCTCTACCATCCTGCTGTGCCTTGGATGACACTGAGGTCTAGAAGGGAACTCTTTGCTTTGCTTGTCTGTCTTTCCTGAAAACTTGAAGATCTCCTCAGAGGCCTAGGAAGTGCACCCCCCCCCCCAAAAAAAAAAAAAACCTGTCATCTAGAGGCCACAGAAGAGTGTGGCCACTTCGCTTCATGGCCAGGCACTCTTTCTAACCAATGAACCCCACCACAACACGCAGAAAAAATGACACTACAAGCGTTACAATGGGGAAACCTCGCAGGCCAACACCATGCACAGAGAATGAAGAGGATAGCTCGGATGACCTAAAAAATCCCAATCATCAGATAAACCTCTCAGATAAGGAGTTTAGAATCGAAATCTAGAAGATGTTTGTAGAACTCAAAGAAAGCATAGATCGATCTGACCAGAACACAAAGACAGAAATCAGAAAACTCCAAACTGAAATATCAGATCTGAAAAACACGGTAGCTGAACTAAAAAACTCAGTAGATGGCCTCGCCAGCAGGATATCAGCAGTTGAGGAGAGATTCGGAGTACTGGAAGATGAAATGCAGAAAAACTCAGCACAGCAAAAGAAATTGGAAAAGAACCTTAAGACAAATGATCAGGCAATGGAAAAAGTACTCAAGGAATGCGAACAGATGAAAATAGAAGTCTTTGATAAACTCAACAGAAACAAAATAAGAATCATTGGAGTCCCAGAGACCCAGGTAGAAGATCTCCAGGAAGAATCAACTGTCAAAGACATCATCAAAGAGATACTCCCAGAGTTAAAGACTACATGCAATCAAATCCTGCATGCTCAAAGAGTACCAGCTAAAAGAGACCCAAAGAAAAACACCCCAAGACAGATCCTCGTTACGATGACAAATCCCACAGATAGAGATAGAGTACTGAAAGCAGCAAGATCAAAAAGGGAAATTACATTCAAAGGAGCATCCCTAAGACTTATAGCAGACATGTCACAAGAAACTCTCAAGGCCAGAAGACAGTGGTGGGATATTGTGACAAGACTGAATGAAATGAATGCCTCACCGAGAATACTGCACCCAGTCTGACTCACGTTCAGGTTTGAAGGAAGAATACATAGCTTCAGGGATAAACAACAACTTAAAAACTTCACAGATGATAAACCAACCTTAAGGGAAAAATTGACAGGTCTACTTTAAGACAAGAGAGACCAACATACAGCAAACTTATCTACAAAGATGACATTAAATCCTATGGCAATCATCACCCAAAAAGTCAATGAACTAAATTCACCAATTAAAAGACACAGAGTGGCAAAATGGGTCAAAAAGATGAATCCAACCTTCTGCTGCTTACAAGAAACACATTTGAATAGTCAGAACAAACATAGACTCAAAATCAAAGGCTGGAGGAAAATCATGCAAGCAAACAACATCCTCAAAAAAGCTGAAGTGGCCATATTAATATCTAATGACACCAACTTTATAGTCAGAAAAGTGGTAAGGGACAAAGATGGACACTATGTACTAATCAAGGGATATGTGCAACAGGAAGAAATCAGATTATTAAACATATATACACTCAATGAGAGATCAGCAAATTATCTAATACAATTACTTATTAGATACTGTATATTCAGCGCAGCACTATTTACCATAGCAAGACTCTGGAAACAACCAAGATGTCCTTCAACAGACGAATGGCTAAAGAAACTGTGGTACATATACACAATGGAATATTATGCAGTCGTCAGGAGAGATGAAGTCATGAAATTTTCCTGTACATGGATGTACATGGAATCTATCATGCTGAGTGAAATAAGTCAGTGGGAGAGAGACACAGAATAGTCTCACTCATCTATGGGTTTTAAGAAAAATAAAAGTCATTTTTGCAATAATTATGAGACAATGAGAGGAGGGCTGGAACTTCTAGCTCACTCATGAAGCTCACCACAAAGAGTGGTGAGTACAGTCATAGAAATGACTACACTTAGAACTACCATAACCATGTGAATGAATGAGGGAACTGGAAAGCCTGTCTAGAGTGCAGGTGGGGTGGGGTGGGATGGAGAGAGATTTGGGAGATTGATGGTGGGAATGTTGCACTGGTGAAGGGTGGTGGTCTTTACATGACTGAAACCTAATCACAATCATATTTGTAATCAAGATGCTTAAATAAAGAAATTATAAAAAAGGAAGGAAGGAAGGAAGGAAGGGAGGAAGGAAGGGAGGAAGGAAAGAAGGAAGGAAGGAAAGAAGGAAGGAAGGAAAGAAGGAAGGAAGGAAGGAAAGAAGGAAGGAAGGAAGGAAGGATGGAAGGAAGGAAGGAAGGAAAAATTATCCTTGGAAGGCATTGCTTGAACTGTTTACTAATCAGAGAAATTAAGGAAACTAAAACTACGGTGGCTAACGTTCATTATTTTCCCCATTTTCCCCTAATAAAATATAGTTTGCTACTAAAAAAATTATTACAATACTCATTGCAATAAAGCACTACGTAAATAGTGTTAGACTGAGTACTTATAGAATAACAACAAGAAATAAATCTGTTCATGTTCAATTCAAATGCAACCATCAAAGGCATGACCATATAGTGCTAATATTAGTTCATAATTAGTTAAGTAAATGCATGCATAACTTGCAAACACCGAAAGACATGATATACTTATCCTCAGTCTTGTAAAGATGATTTTTCAATAAAATAGAGGGATGAAATATCAGAAAAACTAGTGTAGATGGAAAAAGAAGTGAAAAACTCCAGCCTAAAACCTTACCATCTCCCAGGGTGTCTAACTACAAGGACTCATACCTAGCCCAGCAAGAATAATATAAAACTAATAGAAAACATATAGAAATTAACCAAGTGTAAGAATATCACTGAAGACATAAAGAACACCAGCAAATCACCAATGTCTTAAGTGTCACTATGAGGAGGATATTCAACTAGTTAATGATAGCACTGATAATCAGCTAGTCAAAAAATTATTAAAAAGCACTATAATATCAAATAATAGAAAAGAATAATATAGTAGGTGATATTAAAACAGTCAATGGAGGCTCTCTGAACAGTAGAATCATGAAACTGAGCAAAAGATTAAAAAGCTACAAAATGAGGAGAAAAGAAACTGCTAAGAGCAAAAGAGGTAAAATAATCTGAAAAGTAACGAGCAACATAGCAAAGAACTGAGCTCAAGAATAACAAAAGAATCAGTGGAGTCCCTGAAGGAAAAAGTGATGAATGAACAAGAATAATCAGAGTCTAGGGAAAACACAAAGGCAAATATCATAAAAAAAAATAAATCATCAAGAAGAATTTCTCAGAGTTTTGGAGTATAGTCACCAAATCCAAGAAATACAAAAGTTCTCAGAGAAAATAGTCTCAACAAGACAAACCAAGGCACACTGTATTTAAAATGACAAAATTCAAAGATAGAAACCTAATACTGAAAACTGCAAGATCCTGAAAAGAACTTATTTACTTACTTACAAAGGAAAGCCTATAAGATTTGCAGCAGATGTATTAAATGGAGTCAGAAGAATTTGAAGAAATATAGAACAAAAACTCAACAAAATTAGGGGCCCGGGAGATAGCATGGAGGTAAGGCGTTTGCCTTTCATGCAAAAGGTCATCGGTTTGAATCCCGGTGCCCCATATGGTCCCCTGTGCCTGCCAGGAGCAATTTCTGAGCATGGAGCCAGGAGTAACCCCTGAGCACTGCCGGGTGTGACCCAAAAACAAAACAAAACAAAATAATAACAGCTCACAAAGAATACTCTGGCTAGATTATCATTCAGTTTTGAAAGAACAATACAGAGTTTCATGGACTAGTAATAGTTTAGGTAATTCAAAGTCTTAAAATCTATTTTGCAAGAAGCATTTAAAGAGCTTTTCTGAAATAGGACAAATTTCCAAACACCTGGCACTGAGTATGGCACTCATTAATGTGCATACTTGACCTCTAGTAGACAAAAATCAGTACATTTACTCCTAGCTTGTTAAGGGATTTTCATGCATTTTTAACAATGAATTAATGTCTCATTTGTATTGGTTAAAATCACTTAGCAATCAATCATCATAAATTTATTGACATATCTCTTAGTAATTTTACTTATCATTTATTCAAGGATTATTGGAGGATGTAACATAAAATAAATGTATTATATGTATACCAAGAAGGCAGGATGCAGGGTAGGAGGGAATTTGGGAACATTGGTAGAGGAAGGGAGACACTGGTAGTGGGATTTTTTTGGCATGTTGCATGACTGAAATAATTATTATGAACATCTTTGTAAATCATGATGTCTTAACAAATTTTTAAATGACAGGCTTGATTTTTCTAATAAATGTGGAAATGAATGTGTTCAATAAACTTTAGTAGTCTTTCACAAGCATGTTAAATAGGATACAGTTTAAATCTCAATAAAATATATTTAAAAATATTTTATTGGAAGAATTTTATGAAATAAATGAAGTTATATGTACACAAGGTATTAGATGTGGTTGTGAACTTATTTCAAGTTATTAAACATAATGAAGAGATAAAGTGAGAATCATTAAGCAGGGGTCAGAAGAGGCCAAAGAGAGTGCAGCTGGGAAGGCACTTGTCTTCTACACACCCAACTTGGGTTTTATCCCAATTATCCTATAGGTTTCTCTGATCAATGTAAGGAGTGACTTTTAAGTGAAGGACCAGGAGTAAACCTCGGCATTGCTGAATATGCCCCATATCCACACCTCCAAAAAGATAAGGTCAGATATCCTCATACATTATATATACAGTATGTTTACTATAAAGTAATAGGGCACCAGGTATAGCCGTTGAGAAAAACTAGTCTCAATGTCAATAAGATGTTCAGTTTGTACTTCAGATTTATCTATTACTGTTTCAACATCATAACTATTTTTATTAAGACATATATATAGCAGGTATATATACCTGCTATACTATATTTTTATACCCCTAGATCATTCATTTTAAAGGTATTGTGTTTTCTTTAATTTTGTTTTATGCAAGGTCAATGCTCTACCCACTGTTCTATTACAATTTATTGTTGAGGTACAAGAGATGATTCAATGGTTAAAGTGCTTGCCTTGCACACAACTGACAGAATCTCAGCAATCCATATGGATCCCAGAACCCCCAAATGAAGGATTCATGAGCAAACAACCAAGATAAGCTCTGATCACCTATGGTTGTGACCAAACCAAAAATAAATGGAGAATTTTATTGCAATATAGGCTTTGTAAAAACTGCTATTTTGGGCCAGTCAGTGAGATAGGACAGTGAATAATTGCCTTTCATGTGGCCAATGTAGGTATGTTCCCATCTGATCATATCCCATATGACCCATCCCGCTGAGCATCTCAGGAGCGATACCTAAGTGAAAAGCCAAGAATAACTCTTGAGTATTGCCAGCTGTGGCCTAAAAACAAACTTAAATCAAACCATCACCACCACCATCGACAAAACTGATATCTTATTTTTGTAGATTTTTATTTTTGTACCAAGGTGAATTAAATTTAGGTTACAATTTTATGTCACTTTGTAGTATTCTTTTCTTAAAGTTCTAATATTTTGTTGGTATCTGGGAATAAAAATTCTACATATAAATCTGCCCCATCAAAAAAATCCTTCACATCATTAGTGTTTCTTTCTATTACTAACCCATATTTTGTTCCAATAGAATTATTTGAAACTGTATCAAAAAGAAAGCGAGTCTCTCTGAAAAGACCATTTCTGCCCTTTCCCATAATTGAATCTTGAAAACTATATACAGGAGTGATCAATAGTGAATGAGAATACCCTACCCAGAAGATAATTCACAAATTACGTATTATTTGTGAATCATATTTATATAATATTATATATTAAATACATTGATAAATAATTAAATATGAATATATTTAATATATAATATATTATATGAATATGATCACAAATTATAGTAGATGTTGATTGCCGCTTAAAAATAAAAATGATGCCTTTAACCAAAACTGAGATAAATCAATAGAGGAAAAAGTTTTGTGCAACTGGTATAAATATATAAAACAATGAAAAAATCAATTAGGGGCCCGGGAGATAGCATGGAGGTAAGGCGTTTGTCTTTCATGCAAAAGGTCATTGGTTCGAATCCCGGTGCCCCATATGGTCCCCCGTGCCTGCCAGGTGCAATTTCTGAGCATGGAGCCAGGAGTAGCCCCTGAGCACTGCCAGGTGTGACCCAAAAAAATAAAAAAAAAAAGAAAAAATCAATTAAAAATGATGGATTGCCACTTAAAAAAAGGTCCACCTTTAACAAAGCAATAAGTTGAGTTTCTTTTGGAATTGCTCAAGTTAGAGAGACAATTACATTAAAAAAAAACCATAAAACTTCTATGTGTGCTCTTGATGCCACAACCACGATAATGCCTACATACACTTGTCATCTGCATCTCCTGTCTTGAGATACATCTTTTCCTACTTTCATGATTTGTGTGCCATAGCTCTCTCAATCTTTGGAAAAGCCCATGTTCTATTTTAAGTGTTTACTAGTTCTCTCTCTCTCTCTCTCTCTCACTCACTCTCTCTTCCTTTCCTCAGAATCTCCATGTAATCCTGTTTTTCACTTCCCAAAATAAACTATAGGATATGTGTAATCCTTTATTCTTAAACTATGAAAATTATTCATATTTTGATTATTTTTAATATTTTAATTTAAACAAAGAACATTACTCATAAAATGTGATTTTAATCTATGGTAAACATTCGGTTAGCAAAATATTAGACATTACTATACATGAATGCAAATGCATATACATTTTTATAAAGTTCATTTCTCTTGATGAATTTGTTTAAGTCTAGTGAATATTGTTTAATTATTATATGGCTTAGAAAAACCTGGTAAGACTGAAAGTAATTGGTAATATATTATCACTGAATAGAGATAAATAATCATTAGTTATTCTTATAAATGCTCTAAAACAATAGTAAATTTATTATAAATTATAAAAATTAATATATATGATATGATATGATATAATCTAACATCATAACATATGTTGTATAACATAACATTACATAGCAACAGAACATAACATAAAACATAATATAATATAGAATTCATTAAGCAAACTCAATTGGGGCCAGAGAGATAGTTGGAGTCATGTAGTATATAACTCTGGCAACACCAGGTCACTTGATTGCTGGGCTACTACAGAAACCCCCAGCACAATCACGGTGACCCAGTTATTCTCCAACACTGCAGAGTTGGAGATACACCAAAATCTCAGATCCTCACAATGAACTGTTGGCCAAGGTATCCCCCAAAAGCCAAATGGGCCTCTTGGCCTTCTAAAAGCCTCTTAGGAGAACCCTTCAAGAATCCACAAAGTGGTTTATATACAACAAAATAAAACAATAATCCTGAACATATAAAAACAATGACCACTATGAAAGATAAATTGAGGTAGTAATTTATATTAAAATAGAGACATAATAACAAATCAATAAAAATAATAATAATAATATAACCTAAAATTGTTAAAAACAAATTATATAAAGAACAATATAGAATCAAATGTCAAAAAAGTAAAATAAGTCATATTAGAACAAAACTAGCATATATCAAAATAAAACTTAAAGTTAGAATATCAGGTTGTACTTATATAAATTAATTTCTTTATCATTAGTAGATAAAATACCAAAAGATTTAAATGTGGAATTTCATAATCTTTTATATAATCTTCAATTAGGTCAATAAATAGATATTTAAATAGGAGTCATATATCAATGCATATGTTGTTAAACAAACAGATAAAACCAGCGTGGCAATATGTGAAAATAGTTAAATTCATATAAAAATTGAGTAATTGTCCATTGTAATAGTTTCTCAAATTCTTTATAGGTTTAGGCATTGTTCAAAGTAGAATTTTTGATTAGTGGTTATAGCAAAGTTTGCTATACAGAAAATTCTTTCCAATAATTTTCCAAGAAAAATGATAATATGTCTGCCACTTGCAAGCTAATAGCAAATTTAATTTTTGGCTTATGAGGATTTCTTCTATAAATGATTTCTGATATGTTTGGAGGCTTGACAATGATTCCCTAGAATAAGAAGTGGAAACAAGTGCAGGGTGGATTAAGTTAGATACAAGCGAGAATGAAGGTATATGTTGTAGACTCCTTTATATTTGCCTAATCTGTATTGTACATAATCCCTCCCTGCATTGTATATAGTCCACATTATATATTATCCTTCCTTTCCCCAACCCCTGTTCACCACCTTATAAAATCCCTCCTATCCTCTCAGCCCCTCAACCCTAGTTCATTATCTCTCTCTAATCTTCTTTACCCTCAGTTCTTAACTTCTCAGAAACCGGGGCTTTCCCTCTCCCCCAGCAAGCTGCCACCTGGCTCCCAATGTGAAGGACATCTCTCAGCACCCCATCTTTCATTCCAGTAAGACAGCCCCTCCTGATACATTCTTTTTGTTTGTTTGTTTGTTTTTGGGTCACACCTGGCATCGCTCTGGTGTTACTCCTGCTCTATGCTCAGAAATCGCTCCTGGCAGGCTCGGGGGACCATATGGGATGCCGGGATTCGAACCACCGTCCTTCTCCATGAAAGGCAAGCGCCCTACCTTCATGCAATCTCTCCGGCCCCTTTTTTAAAAAAAAATTATTTTTTGACTCCTGATACATTCTATGCCACCCTTTTTCTCTCACTTCCCCTCACTGTGGACTGTTGTTAGCTACTAGATTAGGCTCCAGACGAACTCCAAGCTTGAGAATACTACCTCATCCCCAACTGCTACAAATCATTTCTCAGTCTCCATAAGACAATAGAGCAGAATGAAAATGTTCCTTGGATTTTATCCCCCCCTAGGACTTCTCAAGAGATGTAAAGGGATATCTATATTTTCTTTATATGTATCTATAGATGCATTCAATTAATACTTATAACTCTTACTGTTTGTCTCCAAATATAGAGGTAGCCTCTCTCATCACTTTTTTTTTATCTGATTAGTAGGAAATGCTATTAGAAAAGTCTTGCTTGGAATACAAGCTCAGGCCAAAACCATTGCATAGAGACTGTATAGCTTGTTGTTTTTGACCTTAAATGCACCAGCAATATAATATGGCATTGTTTTCTTTTGCATAGTTACACTAAAAAGGGGAAATCTTACGTATAGAAATTCTTACTTACTAAAGATAAGAGCTCAATACTTTGCATTTTATAGTACAGAGGCACTTCTCACCCTGAACATTAGTTATGGCGATTTGATTTAGGCCTCAATCAATTAGACATCTATTGTCCATCCCAAAACCCAGATCCCAACATTAGAACTAGCAGTTTCCTGCACCAGCACTCAAAATCAAACTCTCACTGGGGAAAGTCCTAATATCACTCTGGCACAAACTTGCACCATGGTAGGTTCATATAACACCCTGACAATAAGAAACAATAAATCGAACTAAGAACAGCTTGCCCTACCTCACCACCTAACAGTGAGATGAAAACAGAATACCCTATGATTCAAGATCTTTGCAAAAACCAAAATCTCTAATTACAGAAGACTTATTATGACAACTGCAACTAAGCAGAACTTTTCCTGTGTCCATAAAGAAAGACTTTATCCAAAACTTAATTCTAGGACCTTTGCAAAAACCAAGATCTCTAATTACAGAAGGTCGACATTGACAACTGCAACTGAACAGAACTTCTCCAGGAAACATAAAGAAAGACCTTGGGGTTGGACAACCAACATGCCTGGAGTCTTGTAGTTAGTCTTATGACAGTATACTTCACGGGTGAAGACGCCCTGCATCTCTTAAGACAAAAAAAAAATTCCTTTCTAATTTCTCCAATGTTTACTGTGCCTACGCAAAAAAATATTTTGCCACATCTGCCCACAACTTTTTTATATATCTTCTAGATAGGGGCACCTGCCTTTTCCATAGAACCTCAGAACATAAATCATTGTGTTCAGACTCAATTTCCTATATCCTTCTATAGCTTGAAAAAAAGAAAGTAAAAGTAGATGGGACCCAAGTGGTCCCAGGAGCACTAAATAAAAAAAAAATAAAAGTCATATCTAAATACTCAAGCCAACTATAACAAGCTAAATACAAAATGGACCTGCTACACTAGTAGTCCAGAGGGCTAAGGGTGGAGGTATGGGATGCACGCTAGGAACTATTGTGGAGGGATTTCTACACTGGTGGTGGGAATGTACACTGGTGGTGGGAATGTCCCTAATTCACTGTCACTATTCCCGTAATACAATTATGAAAGACTTGTAATTCACAATGCTTTCAATAAATTAAAAATAATTATTTAAAATAATGCTAAATTAATCAGTCAAAAAAATTCTGATGATAAAAAATTCTTTCATCCTAATTTATGAAAATAATTTTTAATTCAAAAAGACAACCTTTGTTAATGAAACTTCCATTTCCTATGCCATGTACATTTTGTGATGTAACTTGTATATATATATTTTTTTGGGGTCACACCCGGTGGCGCTCAGGGACTACTCCTGGCTCTATGCTCAGAAATTGCTTCTGGCAGGCTCCAGGGACCATATGGGATGCCTGAATTCGAACCACCGTCCTTCTTCTTTTTTTTTTTTTGTGTGTGTGTGTGGTTTTTGGACCACCGTCCTTCTGCATGAAAGGCAAATGCCTTACCTCCATGCTATCTCTCCAGCCCCAAAGATGAGGCTCCCTTTTTAACTTTTTGGTTTGGGGTCACACCCTGCGGTATTCAGGGCTGACTCCTGGCTTTGCACTCAGGAGACACTCCTGACAGTGCTTGGGGAGGGAGGGACCCAAGGAATCGAACCCAGGTCAGCTGTGTGCCAGGCTAGCACTCTCTCCTCTGTGCCACCACTCAGGTAGCCCCGTGCATATATTTCTTTAATCTGAACTTTGACTTAGCAAGAAGGAAGTACAATTTCAAAAAACATTAAAAAAGATAAACATGAAAATCAATATAAATATAAACATGTAAAAGGATGAAATTTTTACCACCAGTTATTTTGTCTGGTATTTTTTAATAATAATTTTTTTAGACCAAAGTGTATTACAATTATTTCACAGTAATACTTTAGGTACATAGTGACATTGAATCAGGGGCATTATAGGAAATGACTTCAACAACTAGAATAATTTTTAAAAGAACATTGAGTTAAATCTAAGGTGGAAGAAAATTTATATTTACTGTTATTCACAACTATTTTTCCTTTATAGATTGTAGTATTACAAAACTAAATATTTTTACAAATCCAATTTTCACAAAAATGATTTGTTTGTCTTTATACTAAATCTGGAAAATATATACACAATGTGATAACACCAACTGTAAACCTTTCATTTAGCCTTCTGCTATGAAATAATTCATTAATACCTTATTTTTAACATTTTGGTAACCAATATTTCTTCCTTAAATTTGCATTTAAACTCATGAGATATTGCGTCCTTAATAAAACAAATTTTTATAAATATAGTTAGTCTAATTTTATCAACTTTATCACAGGATAACAGACTAAGAGGTCTGACTAAAGCCTAACAAAAAAAAATCTGGAATAAAATGGCTAGTCATACACCATATACGCAACTATTGCTTTAACAGGTTTCAAGATAAAGATCCTTTCAAAATCTTTAAGAGTCAAAATATCCTATAAATGTTTGCCGTCGTACAGCAATGAATTCAATCTCTTTTACCTTTACTCCACACTGCTCTCATGACTCATTGCAATTCACAAAGTGGTTAAGGTTAATTCCTTTACTAAAACTTTCACAATGGTATTTATGAACAGATTCATGTGTAGTCTTTTTTTCCACAGGGGTCAGTAAGTGCAATATATTCTTTAGAGAAATTCTGACTCATTTCTCCAGATTGCAAGATATTGGCTTTGTCTACCTAGCAAGCATTTTAGGCATTGCAAGAATGAGTGGCTATATTTCTAATCTTATCAGTTTCAAGAACCTGAAAAAGTTTATGAAATTCTGTCATTAAGAGGAATGCATTTTGAAAAACCTAAATCACAGTACCAAATAGGCTATATTTAGAGTATTTATAAATATAGTTTCTCTGAAGCACCATTTTTCTTCATCTTTTATAGGAACTATTAAGAAACTCCTCCTTTATTTAAAACATATAACTGCTTTAAATAATAAATTATATAACCACCCTAGTTCTAAAACCTATATTTGGGTGTTTATATCCATAAAATAAATTCTAAGTAGTTAATTGATGTTTGGGATTAGGAACAGTGTAATGAAAAGGCAGTTGAATGCATATATCCAAACATAAGTATCTAAGTAACTCAAACTGCAAATATATTTTGGAATAAAGTTGATTAACATGAGTTTCAACCGTTTTAAATCATTCAACATATATTACACACAACTTTTGATAAAGGCCAGCCAGGATGATGTTCCTGAGAATACACATTTTAGTTTTTCTATAAATATTTCTAATTTACTCTTCTTGCATTGATGTCAAATTCGGTTTATATATTTACTCACACATGCAATTCAAAAATTTTTGTATACAGCACCTAATGAGGATTTTACTTAGTATTCTTTAAAGTTCAATAATACTTTAATCCATCTGCAAATAAGACCCCCACACTGGCCAGTGAGGCCAATTTGGATTGTTTTCACCATAATCTATTATCGTATGTTTTTTCTTTTCCCATTATTTGTCAACAATTACATTGCATTTGCTAGTTATCAGGAACTACTGTAAGTGCTTTAATATATTTTAGACTCATTCAGTTCTGAAAAATTCCTTTGTCAATATTAACTAATGTGCCAGAGAACACTTTATTATTTATTATATCTGAATTCTAGATAAAATACAAATAGTCAAGGTATTGGATATAAAAGAGGTTAATTTTAAAGATAGCAAGCATGATAGTGGGTAAAAACTAAAATAAAAATATAATTAATGTAAAATAAAATTAAAATCTGACATTTCACTTGGGTTGTGGCTCGACTGCTTGTGGGTGTGGAAGAGATAAATTATTTCTATTTCAAACAATGGAATTGGGAGCAGGAAAGACCGTCTGGTTATATAATGTCATCATTTTTTTTAAGTATCTAGATTTCCAAATATATGCATTGAGGAGTCACAGACATTTTTAGCATATCTGAATTCTTCAGGAATAAATTAAATGTCTGGTATTTCTTTTGTTTGTCTTTTTTAGATATTCCAATACATAGTTAAAGCACTTTAAAGTTCAGGCTTTCTTTATTTTACTTTTCAAACTCTTAACATGTGCTTCTCTAACTAATATATATATATATATATATATATATATATATATATATATATATATAAGCTTTCTCTTCTGAAAAAATTTTTTACTGTCATTAGAAATATTTTCAGTTTATTTACTTACATTTGAGATGAATTTTTATTTCTGCTGCTGAATTTAGCTCAACTATATTTTTAATTTATCCTTTATTAGTAAAGAAAGATAAAGAATCATAATATAAATTCTTACTTGGTAAGATCTTAGAGAACATCATCAACATCTCTTGCATATTTAAAAATAAATAAAGTAAAAACCAAAAGTACCAGTAGGTATCTTAAAAATGATGTATTCTCTGGAGGGAAATTAATCACTGAAATTATTGGCATCCTCAGAGGAACCAGCAATTAAAACAAACTGTTGTATGGAAAACTCTATCCCCTCATTGTTGTGAATATATTTAAAATAATGTATGTTGGTGGACATAAAATTTCATCAAGATATTTTTGTTCACCCTAGTAATACAAACTACAAAAAAAAGTCCTAAAAATAAATGTTCTGCAATTTTAGAATGAGTGAATAGATGCTAGCTAACAGGAAAATTAAAGTTCTGCATCATTAGTGGCATTTTTGTGTAGTCTTTCATTGGGGAGCAAATTCTGAGAGCAGCAATCTGGGAATCCATAAATCCTACCTACCCTTGGTTAAATGACATTCATTATAAAGAACACCTGGAGGGAAGACTTGAGAATTGAGTCACAGCTAGGAAGATCATATTACCAGAGCTCTGCATGTCTTGGTTAAGTAAGGAAGTCCGGGAAGAGAATGATCATTCTTTGCACTCATTTCAGCTGTATTGTATCAGAATAAAGTTAGTTTATCTAATAATATGTTGTTTCTGTCGGGTACATATTTCCTCACATTATTATGTAAACTTGAATTTCCAAGTCACTTATGTTTTATGAATACATTTCAGTTGTTACATGATGTTCTAGTCAAACAATTTTTAGAATTAGTTTGTTATCAGTGTGCCTACTATTGTGAATCTAAACAAAATTACAAAAATGTGATTATATTTTATACATGGATTTTCACATACTACATACTGAAGAAATATTTTCACTAACCATATCTTTTATCATAGCTTAAACAGATAACAAGAAATATTAGAAATCACCTAAAATCTGAGTCCCCAAAAAAATGAGATAGGGTGCAAGGGAGTCTGAAAAGATCTCACAATTGATGCTAGCCTCTAAAATTGAGACTTGAAACATTGCCAGCAAATAATTGAGAATGATCATTTTTAAAAGACCCTGGATGGGGAAGGGAAGCTCATCAGGATAATTAGCTATTTGAGAGTGTTCCATTAACCCCTATATTTGGAAATACTAAGCAATGCTTTTTTTTTTCATATGCTGCTAGTATTTGTATGCACTTTTATTTGGTGGAGGGGCACACTTGTCTGTACCCAAGGGATTACTCCTGGTCTTATGTGCAGAACTTATTCTCAGAAGAGTTCACAAAACTTTTCTATGTGTTGGAGACCAAACAAGGGTCAGCTGCATGCAAAACAAACACTTTGCCCTTCTACTATCTCTTCAGCTGCTCTACATAAAATCCTTAGTAAAGATTCTAGGGAAAATACAAGTAGTCCGATAGGTGATATTCTTTGAATTAGATAAACAAAAATTTAAAAGAATGATTTGTTTGGGGCTGGAAAGATCGTACATAGTAGGACATTTTCCTTGCTATGACAAACTGTGCGCCTCATTATTCCGAAGCCTGACAGGAGTGATCCATAAGCATTAAACCAGGATTAAGTCCTGACACCACCTAGTTTGTCATGCACACACATGTACATATACACACATACACACATGTATGTGAACATAAACACAAGTTTTATTACACACAATAAATGTGTTAAGCACATTTTCTTTTGAAGTATAAATTAAGACATATCAAAAGATTTTTAAAATTCATATCCTTGTTGTACTCAATAATTACATTTCTAGAAGTAAGATACTAAGAAGAAAAAGCATCAGACATGCTTCATGCCTATACTGGCTTTACATATATCATTACAATGCTAAAAAACTAAAAGTAATGAAATATCCAGGGCTAAGGAGATAATTTAAAGGGTTAAAGCATGTGCTGTGCATGTAAGAGAGCTGAGTTTGACCCCTCCAGAAATGTACTATTCTCCAAACACCACCTGGAAGTAGTCCCTCTGCCCTTCTGGGTGGCATCCAGAAATGAAAACAATATCAATATTAAAATCAGTTCATTGTGGGGTTTTAGTAGCCAGTTATTCTGTCAATATAATTAAGTATGACTTTCAAATAATTTATGGGCAGTCCATGTTATAAAATATTAATTAATCATGAAAATGTGCATATTTTGAAAATGAATTTCTCAATGAGGAAAACAGACTATTTATGAGACCATGCTTGTCCTGTTAAAAATAAGGTGTAAGTATTTAATTGCATAAAAATTAAAGGCAGATTACTTTTTTTTTTTTTTTTTTTTTTTTTTTTTTTTTTTTTTTTTTTTTT
>PVKC010016202.1:0-20975 GCA_004027635.1 Crocidura indochinensis
AATAGGAAATCTGACAGGGAAACTTAGCTACTTGCAACCTAAAAAACATTACATCTGAAAATAGCTGGGCAGATCTGCTTTGTTAAAGCTAACATTCTCCCCTTTAACTCAGGATTGTTACTCAATATAGTCCTTTTAATCAGAGCTGAGTATTCCCTTAGCCAGGTGAATTGTTACTATATATATAAAACAGGGTTACTGTTAATGTTTCTATGTACCCAAAATATGCTTTGTCAATCTGAACCTTCTGCTCATATCTGTGACTGTCCAATACCACTTAGAAAACCCCTAGTGCAAAAGCTGAACAATGCCTTAGGACTTTATTGGTGTTTTTCAGGACCGATGGAATAAGTCCAACTATCCCTGTAACTTGTTTATAACATAAGCTCTAAATCTAGGGACTCTCCTACCAGAATTTCTTATTGAATAAATCACAAAGAGAAAAACAGACAAAACAGTGGGGAAAATCTTTCCTGTATAAGAGAATATTCAGTAAGGGTTACAACTGTTAAGGGAATGTATACAAGATGAAATTAGAGGATGCTCCACATCATCCTGACTTTGATGTAGGACATGCACAGATTCCAGGATCTTTAACTATGGAGACCTGATACCAACAACAGCGACTTGCTTGGGGGGGGAGGGTAAGATTTATTGGCACTACAGACAATGACTTTGGTTGGACAACCTAGTATACCTGAAGCCTAGAAATTTTCTTATTCCAGAAAACGTCAGGGATAAGGTCTCCTTGCATTTTGGACAAGGCTTTTCCTTTCCGTGTCCCCATATTTTGCTATGCTTTTGCAAACAACATTTGCCACTCTAAAATATTTTTGCTGTACTTCTTTAACTCTTATCCATGAAAAAGAAGAACAAGAAGATGAAGTAGGAGAACAAGAACAATAAAAAGAAGGTGAAGAAGAGAACGAGAAGATGAAGAAGAAAAGAAGAACAAGAAGATGAAGAAGAAAGAGAAGAAATAAAAAATAGAAGAACAAAAAGATGAAGAAGAATATAAGAAGAAGAAGAAGGAGGAGGAGGAGGAGGAGAAGAAGAAGAAGAAGGAGGAGGAGGAGGAGGAGGAGGAGAAGGAGGAGGAGGAGGAGAAGGAGGAGGAGGAGAAGAAGAAGAAGAAGAAGAAGAAGAAGAAGAAGAAGAAGAAGAAGAAGAAGAAGAAGAAGAAGAAGAAGAAGAAGAAGAAGAAGAAGAAGAAGAAGAAGAAGAAGAAGAAGAAGAAGGAAGAGAAGAAAGAGGAGGAGGAAGAGGTGGAGGAGGAGGTGGAGGAACAAGAGGAGGAGGAGGAATATGTCTCTAAGAGAGAACACAGGCTTCTTCAGGGCAGAAATAATCAGGCAAAAAATAAGCAAGCAAGATATATGTTCAAGAGAGAACACAAGCTGAAAGAGCAACTACACCATTTATTTTAAATAGTGAAAGAACTCAGTTACTGAAACAGTAGAGCATTTTTATTAGAAACAGTTTTAAATAATGATGCTATTTAATACCTATTATCAATTATAAAAATAATTTATTGAGGTCAACCTAATATGTTATCAATAACTAAAAAAGCTAAATGACAAAGACAAATTTTAAGTGACAATCTTATCTTTGTCTTTGAGTCTTATTTTAAGTGCTAAATATAATAATAAAACTATCACAAACATAAATAAGGACCTCTTATTTTTATTGGTATCATACAATATTGTGTTCTTAGAATAAATGTAAGCAACACATAAATAGTTTACCATCAAGCAACATATACACATTGCTGAAATTAAGAGTATTACTTTATTTACTTATGGCCATATAAAATATCCATTTCCTTGGATAGTAAATAGATCAGTCTTTCATGTAAATGCTCACATGAATTACAAATTTAGGAACTCCTAAAGGAGAAAAAACTTTGTTAAATCAATGTTACTGAATTATAATAGATAAATAATGTTTAGATTTATTTAGTTGATTATTTTATTGCTTAGAATTGACTCATTTCATTTTTTTTTTTTTTTTTTGGTTTTTGGTTTTTGGGTCACACCATGCAGCGCTCAGGGGTTATTCTTCAGTGCTCAGAAATCGCTCCTGGCAGGATCAGGGGACCATAAGGGATGTTGGCATTAGAACCACCATCCTTTTGCATGCAAAGCAAACACCCTACCTCAATGCTATGTCACCAGCCTCCTGAATTGATTCATTTCTTTTGTAGGTTCTAAAATCTCAATTATATATAGTAATCATGGAAGCTATATACAAGAATTTCTTTTCAAAAATTATATCTATTTTATTGAACATACAATTCCACCTGTTTGTAGGACAGTTCTGCAAATTTTTAAAAATATTCAGAGTTGAATTCACATAATCAAGGAGTCAAAACGTTAAAAGATGCTAAATGGTTCCTTTCCTATGATATGATCTACTTCTTCCAACCTTAACATCCTGACACCTCTGATGCTTCTTCTAGCTTTTATTATTGCGTTGGTATTTTGAAATGTCAAACCAATATAGTTCTGGGGCCGGAGAGATAGCACAGCGGTGTTTGCCTTGCAAGCAGCCGACCCAGAACCTAAGGTGGTTGGTTCGAATCCCGGCGTCCCATATGGTCCCCCTAGCCTGCCAGCAGCTATTTCTGAACAGATAGCCAGAAATAACCCCTGGGCACCGCCTGGTGTGGCCCAACCCCCCCCCAAATAAAAAAAAAAAACAGAAACAATGTAGTTCTATTATATATAGACTGAAATTGGATCTTTTACAATAGGACTTATATTCCTAATATTTCATGTTTCATACTTACACTCTGTTTAAATAGTTTTGGCTTTGTCTGGGAAATCATCACCTAAATGTGGGGAATCATCCTGACTCAGCTTAAATATAATTCATGCCAATGCTCAGGAAGTCCATGAGTTGTTCTGGGGAATAGGAGTTGGGTCTTTAAAATTAGCATGTTACCTAATGTACACATCTATGGTCTCTTTTCTCTTTACCTAGATAACTCAGTTTACTAAGTGGTGCTATTCACTGAATACACATAGATATTTACCTAGCACTTGAATGATCTTTTAATTAATAACAATTTTATGGAATTGATTTATAGATTGTCTATGAATATTCACTACCATTATGCTGACATTTATTTCATTGGTTGATTACCTAGAAGGTGTAATCTTGGAATAAAATGAGCTTGTAAGAAACTGCCAAGTGCACTTCCAAAATAACAGCATTATTTTGCATAATGGTAATTGGTCTCTTTAATCTGTATACTAGCCAATATTTGTTATTGACCATATCATTGTCCTTGTTATAGTTTCAATTATTTTGTTTTACCTTTTTAGCAGGTATGATCAAGATTTTATGTGATGACATTGTGTATATATTTGGTGAGTCCTTCTATGGGGAAGAAAAGATTTAGGAGTATCCTAAGTAGAAATTAGAAGTAACAGAGACTTTTCCAAGTTATTCTCAGCTGACTATTCAAGTAGATAATTGTTAAGAACAGCCATAAACAAAGCATACAACTAAATACTTTTACTAGCTCTACTCACTGCCCACTTAATACCATTTATATATCCACAAGTGTTAGGGGCACAGGACTATTCCAGGTAGTGTTCAGTAATTAACATAGCACAACAACACGCATCTTGTGTCACTATCTACAATGCAATCCAAGACATCATGCACTGAAAATATAATCACTACAGCTTAAATAAGATTCCTGGCATCTTTCATGTTGCGTTTTGAATTTATACTTCTCATTAGTCTAATGAAAATAAATATTTTATGTACTTTACTCTTTATTTAATTGATTTGTTTTTTTTTTTTTTTGCTTTGCTTTGTTTTGTTTTGTTTTTATGGGTCACACCCGGAACTGCTCAGGGATTATTCCTTGCTCCATGTTCAGAAATTGCTCCTGGCAAGCACGGGGGACCATATGGGACTCCAGGATTCGAACCGATGACCTTCTGCATGAAAGCAAACACCTTACCTCCATGCTCTCTCTCCAGCCCCTACTTGCTTGCTTTTTTTTAAAATTGATTTTTGATACATAGCATGAACACTTATTTATTAATGAAATATTATTCTATTAGATTTTTTTCTTTTATTGGGGATGTGCTTATTGTTGCTAAACCACTTATGGTACTCAGCCTGTTAGTACAGGGTTCAATCCTTAAAGTTAGCAATGTGTTTTTCTTTCTTGGGTGCTAAAAGTATCAATTTAGGTTATTGCTAATTTTTAGATAGTTTATTAATTTCCATCTATAAATAACTTATTTATAGGGCTAGGGAGATTTCTCAAAGGACTGGGAGTGCATGCCTGGCATGTACAAGTTTACAAGTTCTCAAGTTTAATTCATATTATTTTTCTCTTACACATGTGAGTACAGTCCTGAGCTACACCAAGGAAGCATTTGAAAATAATTGTCAAGAGACCTGAGAGATTATACACTAGTTATGGCACTTAAATGCAACCAGTGATGCTTTGATTCCTGGAGCCCCATGTGGTCTCTCAAGCTTTTCAGGAATGATCCTTAAGTTAAGAGTCAAGAATAAACCAGAGTACTGCAGATGAGACCCTGAAACAAAAATATATTCTTCAGCTATGTCCATATTCTTTTTTTTTTTTTTTGGTTTTTTTTTGGGTCACACCCGGCAGTGCTCAGGGGTTACTCCTGGCTCCATGCTCAGAAATTGCTCCTGGCAGGCACGGGGGACCATATGGGGCACCGGGATTCGAACCGATGACCTTTTGCATGAAAGGCAAACGCTTTACCTCCATGCTGTCTTCCGGGCCCCCTATGCCCATATTCAAGTACATCTTCTGTAACAAATCTTTCCCCAAGAATTATTTTACTGCAACTCTACTAGGTGTACTATTAAATAATAAATCAAAATAATATTTATTTCAAAATAATTGAATCATGTGTGAGAAAAATGCTCCTAATGATCAAGAAATGAAAATGAAAACCGCATGTACTGACTTCAGGAGAACAAATTATACCCATTGAGCTGTGGTAACATTGCATGCTTCTGTAGTCTGAAATGTGTTTGCTTGAATCCTGTTAGTATGAGAATTTAATATCTAATATTAATTTCCATTTTGTAGCCACAGATACATCTGATAAATTCAAATCATTAATGACATGAACACAAAATAATGCCCTATAGGTTATTTGCATTAGAATCTTATCAAATACTACAAGTTCTAGGAGTGTTGATTTGACCTACATTTAGCACAGCAAATCTAATCAGTTAGAAAACTTAATCAGTGAATCTAATCAACAAGAATTAGGGCTAGTTTTCCAGAATGAAAGTTCTCTTTATCCAAAAAGAATAGTATTTCTGTGTGACTAGTTATATTTAAAAAAACTTCTTTTGAATATTTATATTTAAAAACTGTCAGTAGTTCCATCTGAGTTCAACATTCATGAGATTTAACTTTTCATCCATTAAAGGATACACTTAAAGAGCTACTGTGTTTTTGCATTAGTCATGGTGTATGCACATTATTACAATGATATATTTAAAGAAAAATATGTATAATCCCAGAAATAAAGTGGAATTGGCACTGATTTTTGAAATACATGCTTTCTCAACTACAATGCATTGCATAATTAATTGATGTAATTGAATCACAAAAGAACAGCTTTGGATCATTTCCTCTCAATTTAATTCTGCTCTATTCAGTTAAACAAATTCAGTTTAAAAAAAGTCCTCTCCTGACAATAAATGATGAATGCTGAGTCTATAGACAGATTAGTATTTGACAATGGAGAAAGCTGATATTCTTTAAGTAAAAACAATACTACAATTTAACTTTCTGTGTTGGTTTGAAATATTATGTATGACATTTCCATTTGTGTGAATTCAAAGAATACTCATAAGATATATAAATGTCATATATATTCACTGTCAATTTCTTACATATTTATCCATATAAAACAATTTTATTGCAACTTTTTGATTAAAATCAAATAAGTGGACCAGTGTAGAAAGTGTTTAAAAAGAAACTGAATTAGTTCAAAAATAAATTTATCTTTTACATGATGTTCTATATTACTATTGTACACTATTTGTGCAAATTCTAACGTTGAGTATGATTACCTTATATTATTTTCTTATTTTCATCAGCATCTTCTTTTCCCCAACACCTTCTCCGTATTCCTCTCCATGACTATCAATTATTTACATGTTTTTGTCTATTTATTCATTATAATTAATGAAAACACATTTTGTTTTTATTTTTATTTAATTAATTTATTTATTCATTTTTGGTTTTTGGGTTACACCCGGCAGCTCTCAGGGGTTGCTCCTGGTTCTATGCTCAGAAACAGCTCCTGGCGGGTTTAGGGGACCATATGGGATACCTGGATTTGAACATCCGACCTTCTGCATGCTAGGCAAATGCTTTACCTCCATGTTATCTCTCCAGCCCTTAAAAACATTTTTTAAAGCATAAAATATGTAGATAAAAATATTTTACAAAAATCTACTGAGGGGTTTATTTAAAAAATGGGGAATGGGTGGAGTAAATAGATGACATTTTTAGTTTCAATAAAATGAAATTTAGTAAAATTTCCAAATTTTGTCATATGAAAAATCCTATCAATTATGCTTTAAATCCAAACCTAATACTTCTTGCAATTAATCATTTTCTATAGAGTAATGCCATTAGTATATACATAAATACTGACAATTTTATACTTGACATATAAATTTATATCTAAATAGAATCTTATAGGAAATAAAATTTTCTGCCTTTTACATTACACGTATTATAGTTTTTTATAGCATGGGCATAGTACTGAGTGAAAACTTAGGGGATAATTTCTGAGGTGACATGTCATTTTATAATTATTTAATTATAAACATTTGTGACTTGAATGCTGACTTTTGTACCAATTTTATTCTTTTGTCTTTAAATATGATGTGAAAAGGTGATTTTCAAAAAACAAAAGCAATACATTTTATGGTAGTTGATATAAAAAATTCTAGATATTCAGTTGCAGTGTTTATTAAAGTTCTTCAGAAAAAAAACAATAAAAGACTATATTTGATTATAAGATTATCAGCTATTGATTTTAAGGAATTGACAAATGTAATTATGGAGTCTGAGTGGAGACCTAGATAAACTGGTGGTATATTTCCAGTAAAGATCATTTATCTTTCTAAGAGCAATTAAAAATTTGTAAATTCAAATAGTCTTTCAAATTCATGAATACTAGAAGTATTCATTCAATACAGAAATGGAGTAATTTCTAATACTAAGTAAGATAAATTTCCAGATAAGAAAATTACGAAGACAAAGGGTCCTTTCCCTTATTACTTTTTTTCCTGAGCCCGTAAATAATTTATTGGTGCTTAACCACTGAGGAAAGGACAATCTACTTCACTGACTTTGTTTATGTCCTAAATTCTTCCCCAAAACTCCCTGAAGGCAGACCAAAATTTAGCTAAATATTTAAGTACCAGTGGGTCATTAACACCAAGTCATAAAATTAATCAGACTGGATTAAATCTTATACCCAAACCATGGATCCAATTTATTTCACTATTCTACTTCTCTTTCTCTTCCAACCTCGTTTCCTGGAAGTGTCAGATTCAAGGTGCCTAAAGCGGTAGGAGTGGCTTCATGAGGGAAGCCATAAGAAAAGTGCCCCGCCTGTATTTTACTTCACTGGGGTGCCATGTTGAACAAGATTTTCTTTTTCTTTTAACAAGAAAATACCAGAAAGACTCTACAGACTTGAATAAATTGGGGTATGCAAAAGGATGACCACTTTTGCTTTATGATTTTATGAAGAACCATCTGTGACCCGAACACATTCAACTAAATCTGGAATTAAAACTTCTTTTAATTAAAAATAAATAGGATAAAAACTAGGCTAACTAAAAAAAAAAAAAGGAGAGGATTCTTATTATATTGACAATTGACTAAATTCAAATAAAAATTATGATAAATATAGTCTCAGAAAAAAATCTCAGAAATAAAAAAATTCTTGAAATTTCTCCCTAAATTGGTGCATTCTGTTGCTAATTTCCTTGGTAAAATAGGTGACCTTATTTATGAAAATTTTTATATCAGAATGCCTCCTAAGTACTTAAATCAATGAAAATATTGGTTCACAAAAGTTTACGTTTTGGTAAAAACTGAGCTTGTGTTAAATCTAATTGAGACATTTGCACTTTTCCCATTTCTGTAAAAGAGAAACCAGTACTTACAAGAGTTTAGGAATTCCTTCTACACTGTTAATTTAAATGAAGTATCACCATTGATGGTTAGGAGAGGAAAAGAAAAAAAATAAGTAAAAACAAAACAAAACAAAATGTCCTAATTGTCAGATTTGTCATAAGGTTGGTAAGAATATTCCCATTATTTTTTTCTAATCTCTCCTGAAATAGTTCTCAATTTATATAGTAGGGTCAGGTTCTCTATTTTTAAATTTATCATTAATATACATACAAATAAAAGAATTTTTCTCTGATGTGCTTGAGGAAAATTCCATTGAACTATGAAAATAAAAATGTAAAATATTTTGCCTGGTTTCCTTTTTGTTTTTTGTTTATTTTTTGCCTGGTTTCTTAAAGAAATCTCAGTTCATAGCTGACATATTTGTATTACAAGGTTTTTCAGAGTTTTAAGGAGATGAGTTTTTTTTTTGATATTTTTCCCAAAATGCACACAAACTATATATATCTATGTCTCCTGTTCCCAGTTCTATGACATGGACTCTATCCTAACAGGGATAGAATGATCAGATTTCACTGGAAACCACATAACTTTTGATTAGTGTACCTAGAAGCATAATAGAATCTTGGAGTTATAAACTGATAAAGCATGATGGGTACTAGAGCACAGACTTGCACATCCCTCTGTTCTGATTCTTGTGTCTTCTAACGGGGGAAATATATAGGAAGAGTACAACATACTTAAAACATTTATCGGAAAAGACAAGAGAGGCAAGGTGAAAATCATGTACTCAGCTCTGGATAAAGTGCATTTTTCAGACTCAGTCTTTGTTGTTTCTTAATATTTTTTAGATTTTCTTTCTTTTTTTTTTTCACTGCCTTTCCCAAATGGGATACCCGAGGCCTGAAGTTGTGACCATATTTGACCACTTATGGGTTTCCATAGTAACAATAAACTGCCCTAAGGCTGGTGGATATGATTTTTATCTGTTAAAAATATAAGGATCACCTAATGAGCTAGAATTCACTCGGAAATCACTTATCACTAACCTACAGTTTGGCACCTTAAGGAGAGACCTCACATTGTTTCATAAAAAGCAAATAAAGCATTTTACAACCATAAATTTGGAGCTTCACTTTGAATAGCGTTCCTTACCTTTCTCAGTCCTATATAAATGCAGTCCTGACTTCACATGCAAGTTTCGGAATCATCCCTTAACATAAACTGTAAGACAGAAAAAGATAGTTCGCAAGGTATTTCTTTTAAAAATCAACAAAATTGCTCACATTTAGTTAGATATTTATATTTAAAAAAAGAGAAAACTTTAATTTCCAGATTAATACAGGATTTAAAGTCACATTTTAATTGTGTGAATCAAGAAGAATGGTCCCTCTTTCTTTTATCTATGTGGTTGTATTTAGTATGATGATAAGACTCAGAGTTTGAATGTAGAATAGTTTTGAGAAAGTAAAGAGATGGAAAAGAAATTCTACATGCAAAGAACTTACTATAGGACAAGTTATATGGCTCATGGAAGACGTTATAAGAAATGAAATCTTTATATAGTTTTTAAAAGCTCTTTGCTTTCCTTACCACCTGATAAGAATGTTGTAAAGAATGTAAGGATCCTATAGAGTGGACTGGTTGGTCAGAGTCCCTTGGGATTGGCTATTTGCCTTCTGCATTGTCCATTATCTTATTTTCCTTGGTGGGGCAACATTCTAGGTCCATTAGGAATGTTTAAAGTATTATCCAGGCCCTTGAGGATTAGGTGTGTATTAGATAAATGGGATAGATGAAACAGTTGGCAAGGAGAATAGAGACTTTCTCTTTCAAACTAATAAAATATGTCTGTCAGTCAAAATTACATATATAATATATAATACCATTTATATATAATATGGTTTAAAATATGACATGTTTTTTCTACAAAATTAATATATTAATTCACTTTTCAAAATATTGAATTATTATACAAAATAACCTTGATATAAAACCCAATGTTGACCTCAAAAGAAAAAAATAGACAAAAACATTACTACTGGCTATTAACTATAACAGCAGAGCGGGCTACAAAGAATTTCTACAAAGGAATCTTGATTCTTGAATGACCAGAATGCAGAAATTCCCAGGGAAAGTTCTTTGGAAAGGGGATCCTGATACATTCTTTTACCCCACCTTCTCCTATAGAGAAATATAATCCACAGAGTCATTTCATTACTTTCCTCTTCCAACAAGCCCCACTTTCAAATACAAAAATATGTTCATAATTTATTAGCAATCTATCCTCCTCACATGCTGATTAATCCCGAAAATAAATACTCAACATGAAGGGCAGTCAAGCTCTGAAGACTCTGATATTATGATTTTCTCTCTTATCTGTCATGTTTTCATTCTTTTGTTTGTTTATTTTGTTTTGGGAAGGGGGGAGGTACACCTGAGGAAACTCAGAGATTATTACTGGCTCTTTTCTCAGAAATCGCTCCTGGTAGACTCGGAGGACCATCTGGGATATTGGGGATGGAATTTGAGTCCTTCCCAGGTTGGTCTCCTGTCAGAAAAATGCCCTACCCGCTGTGTTATTGCTCCAGGCCCTGTCTTGTTTTCTTGATCTCTGCCACCCTGCTTCAGGCCCTTTCACCTGAGTCTGGACTTTGGCATACTCTCATCAAAATTATAAATATAGGTCTACATGTTCAAGATCATAAACTTCAGTTTTTTGGTTTCTTTTTTTTTTGTCAACTATTATCTAATGATAGAGGTAGAAACTGGTTAAGTCACATGCTATGAAAGAGTCCTTCCATTGTACTTTCTCTCCAGTGTAAGGCCAAATATATATATATTTGGTTTTTGAGTCACACAAGACAGAGCTCAGGGGTTACTCCTGGGTCTACGCTCAGAAATCGCCCCTGGCAGGCTCGTGGAACCATATGGATGCCAGGATTCGAACCACGGTCCTTCTGCATGTAAGGCAAACATGTTATCTCCATGCTATCTCTCCGACCCACAAGGCCATCTTTTAAAATTATCATAAGAATAATAATATTACAAAGTTTAGAACAACAATTAAAACATCTTAATTGAGTGACTTAAGGTTAAATATCAATGACCAGTAGCAATGAAAATAGACAAGATATATAACACAGAATTAGACCACGAGTTACACATTTTAAACTTGGTAAATAAATTGATAAATAAATAAAATCTTATAAAACTTATAACTCTGGATCCAACTTATAAATTTCATTAACTGATGAGGTCAGAGAGCTATGTAGACCTGTACAAAGATGTTATAATATGTAGATTTATATTGTATGATACTGAAATTTGTAAAACTTGATGTTATCAACTTAGTTATATTCTCCAGAGCTTAATATGATTTATATTTGTGTTTAAACACACATGTACACATATACACATTCACAGACATATTTTTGTCTAATCTCAACTAATTGCTCTTATATGACTCATATAAGAAATTTTCATTAGTGATCTTTCCTGAAGATGATTAGTAAACTACTTCTTTTAGACTTCATTTTATCTATTCTTATATCTCAGAATTTCTTGAATTTTTATAAAACCTTATTTGTAATTCTATTAAATTATAAAAGCATGGTGCTTAATCACATATATGTTTGATTATCTCATATTAATTTCTACTAAGTAACAAAATATACTAATCATTTTAATTACTTAGGTAAAATTACAGTTTTGCATTTATAGTTTTTTATTTTTAATAAAAGTGTTACATATTTATAATTACAAGGCAGGAAGGGAAGTTTATTTTATTTAATAATATAGGAAATTTATTCTCATCCTTTGATTATTTTTTACTCTTTTTTCTTATAAAATTGATTTATTTGTATTCATAAGACCCACTACCCATTTCTATTATTCTGGCCACTTCCAAAGTCTTCATGTATTAATCCATTGCATAAATTGTATTAATTAATACTTATATTAGGGAATTTATGCAAATATTAATTTCCCAAAATTTTGTTTGTTTGTTTGGATGCCACAACAGGTAATGTTGAGGGCTTTTCCAAGACTTTATGCTCAGGAATTAATCCTCTGGTACTCAAGATGCATATAGGCTAAGCACCCAAACGTGGATCAGCCACAAGCAAGATAAATGCTTTACTCTCTATAATTTCTATAACCCCCATTCCCCAAATTGTAAATTAAGGATATCTGGAATTTCTTTAATTTACCTCTGGCTAAAACTAATATTTTTTGTCTTGTGAAATTTTCAACTA
Source organism: Crocidura indochinensis (assembly GCA_004027635.1). Taxonomy (NCBI): domain Eukaryota; kingdom Metazoa; phylum Chordata; class Mammalia; order Eulipotyphla; family Soricidae; genus Crocidura; species Crocidura indochinensis. The sequence goes on from PVKC010016202.1 coordinate 12,436, forward strand.
GACTAACGTAATTCATTAAAAGAGATGAAGTAGTATAGAGGGCAAGAAGCTTACGTTGCATACTCATAAATAAAATAATTATATAATCTTTGATTCCATATGCAAGAGTTGTATTCCATAAAAATCCACCATGTATGAGTTCAAGATGATTTCATGTAAGCAACCATAAAAATGAAAGCATGTTTATTATTTTAAGTTGAGATTCCTTTGTTGAAAAGGCATAATAATTTGTAGCATCAGTCTAAAAATATTAAATTTCTCTTGACTGTATGTACGCTTTATTTTAACTGATATGTGCCTTGGTTAGACATTTCACTTTATTTACAAAATATTGAGAAGTGATATTGGGGTTTAGAGTCTGCAACTCTCTGCTTTCTTCATGTATATAAACTGCTGGTCAATATAGAATTGAACATTCATTTTTGTTGTTATTAACACAAAGTTATGGAAAAATCTTGCATAGATATTATATTTCAGTGAATCTAGGCCCCCCCCAAAGAAATGCAAGAAAATCATGTAATTTGAATGCCTCTGATAGCTAAGGCAAGCAGAGAACACTTCATAAGATAGAAGTAGAAGTACTCTTTTACATTTTATGTGCATTTGATTCTGACACTAATTCAAATTCATTCATGCAATTTCTATCCAATCTAAGAAAATACTTTTTTTCTAGTCAGAGGTCTCTGTACTAAAACCATGCAAAAAGTTTCAATTTTTAAATTTTCAAATACATTTATCCTCTTTGTGGCATATCTGTTCCAATTAGATAACTCTATAAAGCACATAAATGGAAGATTTATGAAAGCAATTAATTTCCAAAAGTTGTATAATGGTGTTTCTTCAGAGATTATTCGTGAGGCTGTGAAGCTGGGCCTTTGAGAAAGCTGAGGCTTCAGTGTGTGAAGACCAGGTTCTACACCCCATCCCAGAGTCAGTCTCTGTACACTATACAGTTTCCTAGTTTGAAATCCTGTCCTTGAACTTTTTCTGGTCTTAAAAGTTTCCTGACATGTACTAGTTTCCTTTCCTTCAGTCTCCAGCTTGCTACCACTTGCTTGTGAGAAAGGAGCCCTGTGTTCTGATCCTGTCTCTGAGCAACTCTCAAACTATATTCCAGCAGTTCCTTTCATCAACACCAGGTTTTTCCTTAGTCTCCAGCTGAGGTCACAGTTGGAGCAGGTAAGACTCCAGTACTAAGAGGCTGTTCCTGCCTGAATATGCCATCGGTCATATGAATATATCATATGTCATCTGTCCCAGAGCACAAACACCACCTGATTTTGCAGTCTGGCTGAGTAGACTTAGAGATCATTCTTCTTTATCTTTTTATGGTCTCTAAAATGTACCTTTAAAATGTATTTTATCATATTATTGAGAAAATGGAGATCACTGATTATGAAGCTATTTTTTCTCAAATAGCAAAAAACAATATATCTTTAATCACAGTTATCTGATTTCTTTATCACATAGTGGAACAATCCATTCCTTTCAAGAGCTCATTTTCAGAATTAGTTCTATAATGCAGAGAATCATATATATCAATTTGGATATTAAGAAGCTTCTCAAACATTCCAAGTTTAATATTAAACTTTATCATTTCTTCATGCCTCCTATTTCATGTGTAGGCTTATTATTTTTATGTATATTAGATTTATACTTCTGCTTAGATCTGCTTAGAGCAAGAAATCTTGAGTCTTATATGATTCCACAATTTTTGCTAAGCTTTATTTGAAAGATACTTAATGAATTCTCATAAAAATACATGCAGAAATCAATAACTATCAAAGCTAAATTTATGTTTTCAGTTATTGAAATATGACTAAATATAATTTTTAGAAAAAATCACATGGAAAAAACTTTGAAAACTAAAAATCTAAGTATATTAAAGTCAAAAGTGATATATAATATAATAAATATACATATATTTATATATATAAAATTCAAGTCTTTCTCACTCTAAGCAGTGCTGCTCATTAAATCAGAGGTGCCATCCCTTATACTTCAATTTTACCAATAGTTTTTCTCAAGACTCTCACTTTTTATCATTTCCTTCCTTCTATACTTTACATTATTTATTATCAGCTATGGAGTGGCCTTTCAAATCTAACATGTTAAATATGAAACATTATTTTGTTAAAAAGACGGCAAAGATTTTCATTTCACTGCATGAAAAACTTACAATGGGGGCCGTAGAGGTGGCACTAGAGGTAAGGTATCTGCCTTGCAAGTGCTAGCCAAGGAAGGACCACGGTTCGATCCCCCAGCGTCCCATATGGTCCCCCAAACCAGGGGCAATTTCTGAGCACTTAGCCAGGAGTAACTCCTGAGTATCAAATGGGTGTGGCAAAAAAAACAAAAAAAAGATAAAAAAGAAAAACTTACAATGGTTAAAAATATCCTTCATTTTCTTATTTCTCATCACCTATCAAGATCCATAATCTATTCTCAGCCTCTCTCAGTCTATGCCAGTCTTAGAAATACTTCAAATACCAAAAATTTGAATGACAAAACTATATGACTTATTAAATTATTTTTATGTATACTGCCAGCATTATGTCATACTATGGGAAAATTAAAATTTGTATGTTTTTAATAGAAATTCGTTTGAAAAATAAACTAAATAGATTCCTTAAGTATCTTTGTGTTCCAAATTATAGTACCTACAGTTTATATAAATAAATATATTAATTTTTAAATGTCATTTTAAGGAACTAAGTCAAATGTATTATAAGTTATATATTTAGTATTGTCTGGTATACTGAATTTTTCTCTAATTTTTTAGATTAATAAATATTTTAGAGATATTGTTTCATTTTCATATTTCATATTTGACACCCACATTATTCAGCATGCATTTATCAAACTTAAGGGTAAAAATGTATCTGTTCTATACAAAACAATTTCTGATAAAACACAATTTACAGTTGCTTAATGTAAAATATATCCACTGTATATACATGTCTCATTAGATAAATTAAATAAAGTAATGGAATAAGATACCATTAATAAAATAAATCTATGTAACACTATTAGTACTTATTTTTTAAAAAGAGGTTACTTAAAAGGATTTATGATTTTCCTTATTAATAAATAATGTCTATGTATATAAAGAGTACTTATTTATGAAAAGCAAACTTGAGGTAAACATATAGTAAAGTTTCTAAGATTTAACAAGTAATACAACTGATTTTAGCCTGATCCAGGATAAGAAAAAATAGTGATTGAAAAGACAGCATTTGAATTGATAGTCATAATTTTTTGTTTGGTTTTTCTTTAGTTTGGGGGCCACACCCTGTGATTTTCAGGAGTTACTCCTGGCCATGCTCTCAGAAATCATCTCTGTCTCAAGGGACCATATAGGACTCTGGGAATTGAAACTAGGCCTGTACTGGGTCAGCCGCGTGCAAAGCAAACACCCTACCACTGTGCTATCACTTCAGTCCCTGATAGTTATAATTAATTAGACATAAAATGTTATTAGAGTCATGGATTTATTACTTCTAATGTTATATGCTCATATATTTGATAAAAAGAAGATGAAAAGATGAGAAAAGTTTTTTTATATGTTACCTGATTTTTAAAATAAGTACCGGTACTATAAAATTATATTTAAAATATGATTTTAATTTAAAACCTCCAAGCATCTATGTACAGTAGGATATACTTTGGAGCTCATACAGACATTGCAAACAAAACAAAGAGAAGACAAAAAGATGGTTTGAGGAAAAATATACATTTATATTTACATAGATATTGAGTGCTTTTGGGGGGCAATTATTTAATTAATATAGAAAAACAATTTCAAATGTGGGAGTAATAGGCTAGAACGAGAAACCTTATGTTTTATTTTATTTGGTCAATTTCTTCCATCAACCTCTGACTCAGATACTTCTGAGCAGGCTTACAGCAATTATCTGCTTTGTCTTTCTGGACATTAGGAAGGATGAATTATGTCACCACTAGAATATCAAGGGAAAGTGATTTATAAACTGGTTGTAGAAAGCTGAGAATGTTCCTTTCATCAAATTGATGATTGAAAATAGTGAAAATATTACCACCTGAGAATAAGAGAATGAGAAGTAATTGAACTTACAAAATGTTAAAGAAAAGTTTTAATTTTTTCTTTTACCTTTCATTAAATTGTGTCCTAGTTGAAAATATTTCAGTTTATTATTATGATTTCCTCATCATTTTTTCTAATTTACATGTATCTTTATATTTTAATTATTGATAATATACAATCACCTTGTCCTTTATACTACTAGAAAATATCTACCATTTAAAATTAATCTACTATTCCTAATCTATCAAGCTTAATTATTTCTTTATTACAATTATAAACTATTTACATATGTTTTACCACAATTGCCATACCATTTATATTTATTTAAGTGTAATATGTTTATACAAGTGCATATATATTTAATTATATTTAGAGTATATTTCTAGACTTATGAATGTGTGAAAAAGTGCGTCAGTGTACTCCTTGCAATAAACTTCCAGGTATAGTTTGTAAATTCTTTCTTTGTGTGTGTGTGTGTGTGTGTGTGTGTGTGTGTGTGTGTGTGTCACATCCAGTGGCACTCAGAAGTTACTCCTGGCTCTGCACTAAGAAATTGTTCCTGGTTTAGGGACCATATGGAAAGCCAGGATTTGAACCACTGTCTATCCTGGATTGGCTGCATATAAGGCAAACGCCCTACTGCTGTGCTATTTCTCTCCAGCCCAATATTATTTCAATGAAGCTGGAGTTATTCACATCAGGAAACAAAAAGTAAAGCTTCTAATTTGTGTCTCCTTAGAGTTAGTTCTCATCAGGGAATTGAGACATGTCTAAAGAATTTTTAAAAGCATACAGATGACTCTGTATAAATTAGTATTAAATTAATATTTTATTACCAAATGTTTCCAATATTAAAATAATATATTTCTTTGACATGTAGATCAAATAAATTATGATCATGTTTGTACCAGTACATTTATCATTCATGGGCTGATAACTAATGAAATATTATTGAGTGCATGGTTTGTTGTATAATATCAAATTAGACAATTGTATCCATATAAGAAGTAAATACTTTTAATTAACATAAATTATATATGTTGTTTCAATAAAGCTTTGCTCTGCTTAGAGTAGCTAAATTATAAATTCATATGAAGATGTCACAGTGATATAAAAAAGATTCATAGACTAGTATATTAACTTTACTGTGACTGCACTTATGAACTGTTCTTGGACACCTCAGAGAGTGATAAAATCTAGACCACATTTTACAATGCATTCAATTCCTCTTAGGAAATAAAAGTCCTCAGGTCATTTCAACTCATAAGAATATTTTCATGCAATCAATATATTCAGTCCAATGTAGTTAAAATTTACTTCACTCTCTAAGATTTGTGTTAAATTTTCTTGCCTTGTTTAGCTCAGTGCCAACCAAGCATTGTGGAAGGAAAGGTAACTAGTTTCTACACCCCTTGCCTGCCTAGTTCCTACTTCTCTTTCCTATTAACAAGGACAATTCTGGTGACTCCAGAGCAGAAAGGAGAATGGAAAGTAGAACAGGTAAGGTGTAAAAAGGTCCTTTTCCCCCCAGTATCATGTAATTAGACTTTGCTAGCTCTGGTCTTGGCAGTGGCTGAACTGACACACTCTTGGCTTGTCACATAATAAAGGCAAGTTGCTTGTTTTTTTTCCTCTGAACTTATTTGTGAGTTCTTTAGAGACACCCTGGGGATATTTCCTTAGACTTCCTTTGACATGTGCAATTTATTTCCTTCCCAGTGATCACTTACATTTCTCCTTTCAACACTGTGAAATTTGGTTCACTGACTGTAGTTTTTCTTTCTTTTTTTTAAGTCCGGTAAGAAATTATTTCTCTAAGTGAGTTTACAGGAAAAAAAAGGTAAGCCTGTAATGTTTAAAATTCTATGCTACATGCTATATATATTGTAGCCAAACCAAAAACAAAACAAAACAAAACAAAGCAGAAAGTACTATTTCAAGACAGAAAAGAAAATACGTATGAGACTTGAACACTTGTTCTTTTTCAGTCAGTAAACGACATGCTAATAAATATATATTAGAATACATAATTTAAATGTGTGGGCCTTGGTTGTAGAAGAAAAAAAGGTACTGTGAACGTTATTACTAAAATCGCTATCTGCTACATTCGTTCAGCTTATGTTTTTATGATATTGAACTCATATACAAGGGCTGCATGTAGATCCTCAAAATTTCCGGGCATCTGTCCTAAAATTTCTTAAAGGTATTCACATGCGCTTGCATTCTGTCTTATATAAATTTAATATAAATATCTGTCTCCTTGCTAAAAGATACATCACACACCCTCATGAAATATAAGAAAACAGCAAAGGTTTGTCTCCTCAACACTAAGTTGTAACTTGGCAATAATCCATTTGATCAGGGTGAATGAAAAATGTGATCCTCTAAGTTTTCATCTAACTCTGCTTTACTCACCATGCAGCCCAGAATAGTATTCTCCATCTATGCCAATCCAAGAAATACCAGTACATATGCCCAAAACCTTGGTTAATTCTGAATCCACTTAAGTACAAGTTGACAACAGACCCATGGCTTTCCCAGGCTAGTATAAATCTGCTTACCAATCTGGGAAGAATGTAATAGAGGAAGCTGGGCAGAATGAATTGTGAGAGAATGGTTGGAGGCTTTAGGATGAAAAAAGAAAACGTTGCCAAAATCAATTTTAAGGGAACATTGGGAGATAGTCATATCTATGGAAAAAAATCAGAACATGTTTGATATCTTAAGAATTTCACCTATCTAGATGTGCTCATCATACAATATGCGGTTATTATACCCAAGATGTCCTCACAGAAGTCTAGTACCCAATCCACTAATTAAAACATGGGCCCCTAAAATTTACTTTCAATAATCTGAATTATAAAGGGAAGCCTTTATTTTTCCCCAAATCTCCTTTATTCATTATCTGTAATTTGCAATTATTTTATTCCTAAATACCCCTCCTTTGTTATTTATTTATTTATTGTTTTATGGGGCCATTCCTGCTGACACTCCAGGGTTAATCCTGGATATGTGCTCAGAAAACATTCCTGGCTCGAGGGACCATATGGGATGCCAGGGGATCAAACCACAGTCAGTCCTAGGATAGTGCATGCAAGGCAAAAGCCCTACTGCCTGCACCACTGCTCTGTCCCATCCTAAATACTTCTAAAAGTACGAAACCACAAATAGTATTTTAGTAGGATTTAAAAAAATATGTGTTTTACATTCTCTATAATTATCATTATCTTAAAAGTTGATGATATAATTAGTTTTCATAGTAGATAACAATTTGATTACAATGCTACATTTGATTATTCAGTGGGTAAAGGGAGAAATCAAAACAGTAAAATAGCACTAGCACCATCTTTTCTGTGCTCCTTTGACTCGTCCTTAAGTAAATAATATATTATGATCAACTATGTCAACTATAGCCTTTAAAGGAGTTACATAAATTTTGTGGCTTTAGACTGCTTTGTATACTACTAAGAAATGTTATAATGTACTACAATCTGAGAATTTGAGGGACAAAGTAAATGTGCATGTGTTTTGTTTTATTTTTCCTAATGTTTTATTATTTTTCGCTGAAAATTCAAAATTAAGGAGTCAGCAAAGGGATTTCTTTTGAGAATTCTGTTTATGCGTGATTGCCTTCCCACTGTAACTTCACCTTGCCCTTTGGGGGAAAAAAAAGAAAGAAATTTCAACTTCAGTTTGTCCTAAAAAACAAAACAAAATAAATCAGGGTATGTGCATTGTACATGGCTTACCCTGGTTATATATATATCCCTAGTGTATACATTTGGTTCCCCAAAGATTCATGAGTTTACTAGAAGTGATTTCTTAGTGCTGTCAGACATAAGCATTGAGCACCAGCAGTTGTTATGGAAAAAAAGAAAAAGAAAGAAGAAAGAAAGAAAGAGAGAAAGAAAGAAAGGAAGGAAGGAAGGAAGGAAGGAAGGGAGGAAGGAAGGAAGGAAGGAAGGAAGGAAGAAAAAGAAAGAGAAAGAAAGAAACAAAGAGGGAAAGAATGAGAGAAAGGGAGAAAGAAGGAAAGAGTGAAAGAAGAAAGGAAGGAAGGAAGGATGAAAGGAAGAAAGATAAAGAGAAAAGGAAGGAGGAAGAGAAAGAAGAAAAAGGAAGAAGATAGAAAAAGAAAAAAGAAAGAAGAAAGAAAAAGAATGAAAGAGAAAGAGAAGAAAAGGAAGAAGAAAGAGAAAAAGAATGAAGAAGGGAGGAAGGTAGGAAGAAAGAAAGAAGGAAAAATAAAGAAAAAGGAAGAAAGAAAAAGAAAAAAGAAGAAAGAAAGATAGCAGGAAGAAAGAAAAAGGAAGGGGAAGAAAGAAGAAAAGGAAGGAGAGAGAAAAAGAAAAAGAAGAAAGAAAGAAAAAAGAAAGGCATGAAGGAAGAAAGGAAGAAAGAAAAAAGAAGAAAGAAAGAAAGAAAGAAAGAAAGAAAGAAAGAAAGAAAGAAAGAAAGAAAGAAAGAAAGAAAGAAA
>PVKC010016203.1:0-20963 GCA_004027635.1 Crocidura indochinensis
GCAGGCGCGGGGGACCATATGGGGCACCGGGATTCGAACCAATGACCTTTTGCATGAAAGGCAAACGCCTTACCTCCATGCTATCTCCCGGGCCCACCATATACCAATATTTGGATTTAGGTTGTCTAATTTCAGAACATGTGGAAATAATACTGCATTACAGGTTTGCATTTCCCTACTGTTCACTATCCTTGTAGTAGAATTCCAAGCCAAGAAGTGAAATTAAAATCTGCATTTGAGATTTCCACCTTGTAGATAGATAAGCAGTGACCAGTGCAAACTGTTCTAAAGTATTTTTCCTTTAGATTTGCACAGGAAAAACAGCCTCCCAATCAAGATAAGTTTGTAAAGAGATATTTACAAAAAAGGAAGTCCCAACAAGAGCACATATTCAAGTAAGACTAGTTAGAAGACTAGGAATTTAGAGAATAATTAGAAATGTACTAAAGTATTTTTCTTTATAAAAAGTTAACACGTTTGTAAAAGGATTAAATAAACATTTTTAAATGAAAATTATGATCATTGAAATGAGTCAAGTGAGGGAAATTAATAGTAAAGTTAAATACCAGAGTAGGAACAATCAAAAGAATTATAAATAAATTTGAAAGCAGATACTGGATATGAAATTTGAGCTAGATGCATAGTTTATCTTCATAATATCCATAGGAAAAAAACAAATTTATGTTTAAAGGGCAAAAATTAGATTGTGGAACTTGAAAGATAGTACAGTTTAGGTAGGGTGCTTGCCTTGTACACATTCAACCCTGGTTTGTTCCCCCAAGCCCACCTGCAGTGATCCTAAGCATAGAGCCCCAAGTAAATTCTGAATATAACTGGGTATTGCCCCCAAACCAAATGAAACCAAAATTTAGTTTGGCAGTAGACTTTTTTTTTTTTTTTTTTTTTTTTTTGGTTTTTGGGCCACACCCGGTGACGCTCAGGGGTTACTCCTGGTTATTCGCTCAGAAGTCGCTCCTGGCAGGCACGGGGGAACCATATGGGGAACCGGGGGATGGAACCGTGGTCCATCCTAGGTTAGCGCAGGCAAGGCAGGCACCTTACCTCCAACTCCACCGCCTGGCCCCCGACTTTTTTTTTTTTAAATCAGCAAAAGGCTGAGTCCAGAATGACAGCTGCAAAGAGCTGAAGGAAAAGCATGGTCAGCCAAGAATTCTGTATACTTAGCCATAAATAAGCAATTATTTCAAAGTAAAAGAAAAATTAATAATTTTGAGAGCCCACTGAGTTTACTACTTGCAGATTTAAAGATGCTTATTGAAAAACTCTTAAAAATGTTTATAAAGAAGATGATTTTTTTAAAGGAAGAATTGAGAATAAAAACCAGATGATCAAAGAAATTGGCAGAGGCCAGAGAGATAGCACAGTGGTGTTTGCCTTGCAAGCAGCCAATCCAGGACCTAAGGTGGTTGGTTCGAATCCTGGCGTCCCATATGGTCCCCTGTGCTTGCCAGGAGCTATTTTTGAGCTGATAGCCAGGAGTAACCCCTGAGCACCGCTGGGTGTGGCCCAAAATCCAAAAAAAGAAAAAGAAAAAAAGAAATTGCCAAATATAGTTTAATTAATCAACACTACAGTATTTGCTTTTGCTGTGTGATAAGTATTTTAATTATCATAGCACCTCTGTAATATTGGGTAGGTACTATTATTTTTCTGAACTAAACCCCAATCTTTAGTTTGAGAAAGCATTCATTGGTGCGTATAAGGAATAAAAAAGAAACCAGTATATCTCTTTGAAGTCTGATGTTTCTAACTATAAAGGGTAAACTTTCAACCTTCCTATAAAGGAAAAATAAATTAGACTGTTGTCATATTCCTCAGCAACAGCTCTGGAAGGCCAGTGGAACAACACCTTTAACATATTGAAGCCATGCTGCAATGTTGTCTTGCAGCATGTCTGGTATTCACCTAGCACCACATTTTTAACATTGAGAAACATCTCTAACTTGGTATTCTCTATTCAATCTATCAATTAATGTTAAATGCATGAAATGTACTGCCCTGCATCCCCCCTTTAAAAATATAAACATCTCTGGGGCCGGCAAGGTGGTGCTAGAGGTAAGGTGTCTGCCTTGCAAGCACTAGCCAAGGAAGGACCCCAGTTCAATCCCCCGGTGTCCCATATGGTCCCCCCAAACCAGGGACAATTTCTGAGCGCTTAGTCAGGAGTAACCCCTGAGCATCAAACAGTGTGGCCCGGAAAACCAATAAAAAGTAAAAAAAAAACAAACATCTCAAGGCTGAAATCGTGTCAGTAGGCTTAAGGCGTCTGCCTTGCATGTGCTAACCTAGAATGGACTGTGGTTCCATCCCCCCGTGTCCCATATGGTCCCCCAAGCCAAGAGTCATTTCTGAGGTATAGCCAGGAGTAACCCCTGAGTGTCACTGAGTGTGATGACAAAATCGAAAAACCAAAAATAAATAATAAACACCTCGTATGATTTTACAAAATACATGGAGATGGATGAAAAAAAAAAAAAGAAGAAGAAGACATGATTTTCAGAAATAAGCAGCAACCTAATAGATCTAATTGAGGTATTTCACAGTTCTGATACAGGGATAGTAAAACTTAGCAAGTAAAAAGAGTCAGTAGTTACTTACCTTAGGGAAAAAACAAAAGATGATACAGGAAAGGATAGGTAACATTGAATTTTGTTGTTGACCTAGTTAAAATGGTTAATTATCTAGAGGTTGGGGACACATCTCAAGGGGCAAAGACACATGCTTTGCATGTAGGTGGCCTGAGTTTAATCCCCAGCACTGAATGTTTGAGCACTGCCAGGGGTGATCACTGAGTAACAATAATTTTGTGTCTCCACCGCACCCCCCCCCAATACGGTTATTCATCAATTCCCAGCATCCTATATGGTCCCTCAAGCAGGCCAGGAGTAACCCTTGAGTGTCACTAGGTGTGGCCCAAACCCTCCCATTAAAAGAAGGGCTTGCATATAACTAACCAGGGTATGATCCCCAAATCTGATCCCTGAACCAAGAGTAAGCTCTGAGCACCTTTGGAATGACTCAAAAAACAAAACAGCATAAACCCAGAACAAAAATACTCTTGGAGAGATTTCCTTTTTTTACCATATAAAGAAAAGGAAATATAAACCAAGAAAAGTTGTGGAACATTTACTGGAAAAGCATTAAATTCATAATATATAAAGATAAGAACTTAAGAACTGTTTAAAAGTGTGCAAAATCTCTAAATACTTGCCGAACCAAAAAGGTGAATGTTCTACAAGTGTATGAGAAGACCAAATACCATTAGTTATAGAGAAGTGCAAGCTAGTTACTTGACGGTTCTACTTCACACCCTCTGGAATAGGCAAACAAAAATGGACAATACAAAATGTTGGCAGGATGTTGAACAGCTGTCATTCACATTGCTGATACACATTAAAAATGGTACTCATTTGGAAAACTGGTTAACATTCCATTACGCAGTTCAAATTACGTTTTAAAAATAACCCAGTAATTTTATCCCTTAGTATATATACTCGGGAGAAATGAAGACTCTTTTATAAATGCAGACAGAATTGGTGTCAGAGAATTTGTGTGATGCATCTTTTAACTTTAATAATAAGATAATTAAATTGTACTACATTTGAACTATAGAAATCTGCTTAACAGCAACAAAAAATGAATGATTAACTAGAAGTAATGTGAAACAGAAACATAATCAAAAAGCCAGATATAAAATAAGTATTGGTCCCATAACAAAAAATGAGAGACTAAGCTATGATTAGTCACTTTACATATATGGAAAAATCACTTCTCTGTGTTAGTAATTGCATTGTTCTCTGTGTCTCTTATGCTTCTGTTCAGGGAATACGGGGTTTTGCTTGATTAAGCCACAGGAAAGTGGGTTTGTTGATAGGATCATAGTTTGAAACTTCTTAATCTGTACATTATGGTTCTTCTCTTTTGGAGTGATGTTAAGAGTACCACAGTCGGGCCCGGGAGATAGCATGGAGGTAAGGCATTTGACTTTCATGCAAAAGGTCATCAGTTCGAATCCCGGTGCCCCATATGGTCCCCCGTCCTGCCAGGAGCAATTTCTGAGCATGGAGCCAGGAGTAACCCCTGAGCACTGCTGGGTGTGACCCAAAAAAAAAAAAAAAAAAAGAGTACCACAGTCAGTATTAATATTATTAAGCTATATTGAGAAAGATTTAGTGCTGGTACAACTATGAATAAGCTTTATTGATAATTAAAACTTGGTAATTGATGAATAATTTCTGTAATTCTGGTAGAAATGTGGAGTGTGTGTAAGAGAGAAAGAGGAGAGAAAGAAGGAAGGAAATAAATAAATATGGGTGGTTTGGTTTGGTTTTGATCAAACCTGGCTGTGTTCAGAGATCATCTTAGTGCTCTCCTGTTTCTCGTATCCCCAAAATAAAAGAGTTATTTTGCTTAGAGAAATTAGAGATGAGCAAGAAGATACATGTTAAATGGAGAACACAAGCTTCTCCTGGTGGAAAAGGCCAAACTTTCAGAACTTCAATCCTCTGCTCTTTTGGAATTTTGCCTTTATAATTTCTTTCTGTTTGCAATCTGTTCCCTAAAGGTAATCTCTACTGTTAATAATTTTCTTGCTTTACTTTTAGATCTGTATTCATATCTTTAAACAAAATAGTTTAACTGGTCTTAAAAACTCATATACATGAGATCATTCCATATATGTTATTCTCTGCTTCCTTTTTAGTGAGAGTTGTCTATGTGGCCTTAAGCTAGCATTCATTTTTATTGTGTAGAATACGTTATTTTACATATAGAGCACAACAGTTTCCCCCCCCCCTTTTTTTTTTTTTTTGGTTTTTGGGCCACACCCGGCGGTGCTCAGGGATTACTCCTGGCTGTCTGCTCAGAAATAGCTCCTGGCAGGCACGGGGGACCATATGGGACACCAGGATTCGAACCAACCACTTTGGTCCTGGATCATCTGCTTGCAAGGCAAACGTTGCTGTGCTGTCTCTCCGGGCCCCATTTTCCCCCATTTTTTCTTGGGGTTCGATCCCCCATGCCCCATATGGTCCCCCAGGCCAAGGGCGACTTCTGAGCACATAGCCAGGAGTAACCCCTGAGCGTCACTGGGTGTGGCCCAAAAAAACCAAAAAAAAAAAAAAAAAAGGGAAAATTCCCAAGTCACTGAAATGGCCTGGATCATTCACTTTGTGCTTTTGTAAAATCTTACTTTTTTAGGAATTCAAAGCTTACAAAGTCTCTGAGTTGTTCTAGACCAGTCTGACCCCTATTTAAATGTGGAATGTGCTGCTGAGCTGTGTTTTAAGCCAAATTCATATTTTGATGATGTTGCAAAGGGACACCCTTTTGTTAACTGAAATAAAAGTAGAAGATTTTCAAAATGACATTTACAGCAATTTACAGCATGCAAAGTGAACGTAATTATTAGCAGCCATGCGAAACTATGGGAAGAAATTTTACTGTATGTCTTGTACTAAGAGAAACGTTTTGGGAAAAATTCTAAGATGGAAATTTGTTTAGAGAAACTAAAAGGAACATATATGCATTGCAATAACATGGTTTGTTTGAAGCATTTTGTGATTTATAGACAGTTACTTAAGCTCATTGGGGGCACAGACATCCCTTTGTTTGAAATTACATTTCGCCAGGTCTGTTATGTAACTGGTAATACTTAAATATTTATATTCCTTCAAAAGTAGATGGTACAAATTGCACTTTGGTCATTTTTCAGCTAAACATTAAGAAAAAGAAAATTTTGTGAATATCAAAGTGCATGGGAGTGGAGTTGGAAATACATATTTGATGATGTGCTACACCTGAAACTTATAAACCAATTTATATCTAAATAGTTACAAGCCAGTTTCATCTAAAAAAATTGCAAAATATGGAAGAGTTACTCTAAATGAAAGTTGGTGGTGATACAAATTATGCTGATGCTGCCCTGCAGTTTGTGTTAATTAAGCCACATACAAGTATGAGCCACCAGTGGTTTGCGCTGATGTCAGCCTGTTGAGCTGAATGGATTCTCAAAGAAATGTAAGGGGCCTGTCATGCAGTTGAATGACAGAGCATTTATCTTGTTTGTTTGTATGTGTAAGAATATAGGTTTGATGCCAGGGATTAGGAAAAAAAAAGAAGAGGAAAGAATGAGAAATTTAAAATAACAGTATAAGATTAATTTGGTGGGACAGGAGGACGGGGGGCTTGCACACCCGATGCTCAAGGCTCTTCATTCAGGATTTTCTCCGGGAGGACACATGTATGGGGAACAGACACATGGGATGGCAGAGATCAAACTCTGGTCAGCTACGTGCAAACCTGCTGTACTGTCACTCTAACCCAGATTAATTTTTTTTTTTTTTTTTTTTTTTTTTTTTTTTTTTTTTGGTTTTTGGGTCACACCCGGCAGTGCTCAGGGGTTACTCCTGGCTCCATGCTCAGAAATTGCTCCTGGCAGGCACAGGGGACCATATGGGGCACCGGGATTCGAACTGATGACTTTTTGCATGAAAGGCAAATGCCTTACCTCCATGCTATCTCCCAGGCCCCAGATTAATTTTTAAGGTAATTTTTGTCAAAGATAAATCATGACTAAAAGGAAAATGGCTAGCCTTATATATAGATGAGAAAAATCATGGTATTGGAGTGACTCAAAGAATAGATTTTAGATTGGGAATGTGGATCATCAGTATTAGAGCATGTGAAACTCTGGGCTTGACCTTCACACCCCCCCCCCACAAGAAAACAGAAAATAACCAGGAAGAGATTAAAATATAAAAATTTCTATTTAATGGATTTGAAAATATTCAAGTAGCTTTGTATCTGTGCGTGCTGTCACAGTAAGGATGAGCATAAAGAATTTTCAGTTTGAAACAAAGGCATGTTTGTTTTCATAGAATTGGCTAAAAAAAGAGTTCTTTTCACAGTGACTTTAATGGCTAACGTCATTAGTTCTGACTCAATTTAAGGTTTTAAATAACTGAAATAACATTTACGATATTGTGCGTTTAACCTTTTCTGTTTATATTTTTCTAAGGAGATTAGAGGTAATAAGTCAAACAGTGTTTGAGTATAAGAACATATCCAATTGCAAGACTGTCATGTATTTGTTTTAAAGTTCGTGATACAAGGATATTTATCCCTGCTCAGAAACAAGCATTCCAGGTTCTAGATGTTAATAGTGGCAAAAAATCTTCCTTTGATATTCTGTGAGTGCTCATATGTTAAAGTACATTTTCTTGTAGTTTCTCAAAGAGCCTGGTCTCTAGTCTCTAAAATCAGGGTTTTCAATTTTTGCTTTTATTACTTCCATGCATTTATGGTGTTGTTTTTATATGCGTTTGTCTTCACTGAACATACTCAGCACAAACAAAAACAGCTGCCATTCCTTTCTTAATTAGTTTAGTTTGTTTTGTTTGTTTTTGGACCACACCCATTGGTATTCAGGGGTTACTCCTGGCTCTGTACTCAGAAATCGCTCCTGGCAGGCTTGGGGAACCATATAGGATCCTGAGTCGGCTGCGTACAAGGCAAATGCCCTACCTGCTGTGCTATCACTCCAACCCCAACAGATTTTATTTCCTTTAAAGTAAATTATTTAAAAATGTTTGTAATAGAACTTTGTTGATTTATGCTTGGCATATAAAATGAATGTATGGTATCTCTTTCAAAAATATTTAAGAAGGAGGCCAGAGAGATAGTACAGCAGTTAAGACTCTTGACGACCCCTTTTGCTACTCTTGGTTTTGTTTAAATATTGTTAGTTGACTACTTTCCCTCTTTCCTTTGTTTCTGCTGCTACCGTGACTGAAGATTAGAGTTAATGGTAGCACTTGGTAGGCATTGCATGCTTCACTAGTGGTGCTGTGCACTGATGGGATGCTTACTGCTGTCATGGGTGGGGGAGCTCAGACACTTCTGCTGCCTCTGTACTTAGGCCCATGTTCATGTGACCATATATAGTGCTGGCTATTGAACCTAGGTCAGCCACATTCAAGGCATGTGGCTTCTCTCTTTAATATTTCTTTGGCCCTATTATCATTTAGATAGATATTTTTCTCCCTCCCTCCCTCCTACCAACTGTCCCTCCTGCCCCACATTTGGTGATGTGCTCAGGATGACATGGGTCTTCTATCTGTAAGGCAATCTCTCTGGCCCCAATCATAGCATTTTAATTTGTGATTAAAATATTTTTATTTGGGGCCGGGTGGTGGCACTGGAGGTAAGGTGCCTGCCTTGCCTGTGCTAGCCTAGGACGGACTGCGGTTTGATCCCCCAGTTTCCCATATGGTCCCCCAAGCCAGGAACGACTTCTGAGCGCATAGCCAGGAGTAACCCCTGAGCGTCACCGGGTGTGGCCCAAAAACCAAATATATATATATATATATATATATGTATACATATATATATTTTTATTTAAGATAATTCATACTTTTGTTTGTTTTGTTTGTTTGTGGGCAACACCTGGCTATGCTCAGGGGTTACTCCTGCTCCTGGCAGACTTGGAGGATCATTTGGGATGCCAGAGATTGAACCTGGCTCTCAGCCTCATGCAAGGCAAATGCCCTACCCTTTGTGCTATCAATCTGGCCTCTAACTCATACTTCTAAAAACTAAAGTGACTGCTCCATGAAAGCAAGATATAGTAATAGCTATATTCCTGGTACTCAAAAAAAAAATGCTAAAAAAAAATAGTGAATTCATTTTATTCACATCTTGATTATTTTTCATTGTTTACTTTTAGGGGAACCTTATTTTTACCTTAATCATAGACTGATGAAGACTTCTGAGGATAAATAAAGTAACTTGCTTTGTTTGTTTTTTTCTTTTCTTCTAGGCTATCTGATACACGCCTGAGTCAAGATACAATTTTTAAAATCTTCCTGGTGGTTCAGAAACAAGTCTCTGTAGCATCAGAAGCGAAGAAAGAACTGACTTTTTCTCTATGAAATTGACTATATAAGAGACATCAAGAAACAAAACACAGAGAAGTAATACAAGTTTCATCATCATTGAAGATTGATTATATTTAGGAGTGTACTTTGTAAAGCTTCTCAAGTTGAGATTTTTAGAAACTTCATTGGTGCTTATTTATACCTGGGACTATAAGCATGAGTGAATTCTGGTTGTGTTTCAACTGCTGTATTGCAGAACAGCCCCAGCCTGTAAGTATGAAGCAATCTGTGTTGAGATTGGGTGGGGTGCTTATTAAAACATACCGCTGGTTCTCAGAATCGAGATCTTTCCAACTGCAGGGCATGTCTAAGTAGACTCACAGTATATCTGAAGATCTGATTAAAAATAATAATGTCTTTTGAGTTAGTTCTTTGAAAATCTGTGCTAGACATACTTTAAAAGGCTGGCAAGGATGTCCATTTGTACCAAGTAGACTGCTTCTGGAGGATCAGAGAGGAAAGGATGTAACTTGAAGAGGTAATGAGATGACTTGCTAATAAGATATATGTTTTGGAAATCAGTGTATGAAAGGTGTGGTCGCTACATCATATTGACAGTTAACAGTTTGCCACTTCATTTTCCTCACAGCATCCATATGTGCATATACTACTCTATTTTTCCGTTAAAGTAGGTTTAGTTTTTTTTGCCTAGTGTCATATATTTAGTAAATGATCTTGACTGATTTCTTAGATAACTGAATGACTTCTTTTTTTGTTCTGTTTTGTTTTTGGGCCACACCTGGTGACGGTTTATCCTGGACTAGCGCTTGCAAGGCAGACACCTTACCTCTAGCGCCACCTCGCTGGCCCCTGACTTCTTTTTTCAAAATAACTGGACATTTTATTATTTCTTTCTTCACTTTATCTTTTTTATGATTTATTTATTTTTATTTATTTATTTTTTTTGAAAAGCCCGCACTCAGCAGTGCTCAGGGCTTACGTCTTATGGGGGAACCATATGGGAAGCCAGGGATTGAATTGAACCCTGGTTATCTGTATGCAAGGCAACTGCCCTACTAATTGTACTGTCACTCCAGTCCCTCTGCTTCATCTTTTAAGATGCATAAATAGAAATCATCTATATAAAATTTCCCCCACCTAATATATTGTCTGTATTCCCACTAGCCATTTTGCATGAAACTTCTCACATTGTAAATAACTCTTCTGCTAGTTCTTCCTACCAAGTTTTGAAATCTTTAGTAGCTCTAAATATACTTACTTAGTATCTTCAAAATCTAAGACACTGGAAAACAAATCTGTGTACTACCTTGATGACTGAGTGAATCAGTAAGTGCATTTATATTTTATTCTGTGGTATGGGATATTTTTTGTTTGTATTTTTTTCTTACATTTAGATTGTCCCTTTTTTTGTTTTTGTTTTTTTTTTTGTTTGCTTTTCGTTTTGTTTTTCTTTGGTTTTTGGGTTACACCTGGCAGTGCTCAGGGGCTACTCCTGCCTCTATGCTCAGAAATCACTCCTGGCAGACTCGGGAAACCATATGGGATGCTGGGATTTAAACCACCATCCTTCTGCGTCTAAAGCAAACGTGCTACTGCTGTGCTATCTTTCTGGCCCTAGACTGTCTTTTTAAAAAATTTTATTTAAACACTGTCTTTACAAAGTTGTCCGTAATACAGCTGTTTTGGGCATTTAGTGTTCAGGCACCAGTCCCACCACTAGTATGACCTTCTCATCACTGTTATTTCCAACTAAACCCCCATCCCCAAGCCTGCCTCCATGGTAAGCACAAAATGATTCAAGTTGCTTGTTACAGGAAAATGACAATTAGGGTTGGGGAACAGACCCATAGCACAGTAGGTAAGGCATTTGCCTTGCATGCACCAACCCATGCACCAACCCAGGTTCGATCCCCAACATCCCATGTAGTCTCTCTTAAGCCCGCCAGGAGCGTGCGTGTGCGCACGCGCACACACACACACACACACACACACACACACACACACACACACACGTGAAATCAATTAAAATATGTTCATTAAGGAGCCCGGGAGATAGCATGGAGGTAAGGCGTTTGCCTTTCATGCAAAAGGTCATCGGTTCGAATCCCGGTGCCCCATATGGTCCCCCGTGCCTGCCAGGAGCAATTTCTGAGCATGGAGCCAGGAGTAACCCCTGAGCACTGCCGGGTGTGACCCAAAAACCGAAAATATATATATATATATATATATATATATATATATATATATATATATATATATATATATATATATATGTTCATTAAAAGAAAATTTATGAAAATTGTTATATCTTACAATGGTGTTATTAAGTCTGAGAACTTACTGAGGTATTTGATGCTAGCTGAGTCTCCTGAGTTACTGTTTCCACTTACTAAGCTTATTGTGCTTCTATGCTACTTTCCCAGTGTGTTTTTTTGTGTTCCTTCTATACTGTGCTGTCAGAATTTTTAGGTGTAACATGACTGCATGTGGAGCTGCAGGCTCCAGGAGCTTCAGGATCTGTGGACCAGGACAGTTTTTGGCTTGTCCCCCTTATGATGAGGCCCCAGAGTTTTTGGTGTATCTGTGTTTTTTATTGGCTAAGTTTGGCATTTCTTCTGAGATTAGTCTTGAAGCTGGGAGGCTGGGTTCAGGAGATCATATGGGGTGTTCTTGATTGAAACCAAGTTGGCCATGTGCAAGTCAAGCACCCTATGTGTTATATTATCACTCTCCACTCCCTCTCCAGTAGTTTTTAATGTTTTTGAGGTTTGGGTCCATAAGAAGTAAAAACTGAAAAATTAAGAAAGAGGCACTATTTTTGTATGTGGGCAGGGGTATGTGTACAAACTCAACTATGTCTCAGGGCTTATCCCTCTCTCTGTACTCAGGGATTACTCCTGGCGAGGCTTGGAGGATCATATAAAGTATAAGGAACTAATACTAGTTGACTATTGCTTACCCACTATACCATCTCTGATTCTAAGGCACTATTTAAGTTCCCTAGAAGTTATGTTGGCCAGTGGGTATCTTTGACCAGAAGTAGAAATAATAGGACAGATTCTATTTTACAGCAGCCCTCCTTATCTGGTATCTTTGGATTTTTGTAAAGATTTCATAATAGGGTCTCAGTTTTCATAGTTTTACGTTTGTTTTGGGGGAACTTGTTTTTGTTTTGTTTATTTTCATTTGGCCATACCTTTTGTTTCTGGGCTTGAACACAGGACTCTTGCATGGAGAACACATGCTTTTATACTCTTGGCCAATGAGACTTTCAGTTCATTTAGTTATATTAGAGCCTAGAGGCAGTGGTGGTATGGTTTTAGGGGAAGGTAATGATTTGGGTTGAGAGAATATTTTACCCTGTGTGTCCTGTATTAAGTGCTTCTGGGGTTGGAATCCATGTCATTATCTTTCCTCCCCTACTTCTTAGTTGAGACATAAAAGTTAGAAGAAAGGGCTATCGTATGGTATTTCCCCTGCACAGTTAGTTTCTGGCAAAAAGCTGAGTATTATTCTTTTTTTTTTTTTTTTTTAGATTGTCTTTGTAAGAGTAGAATGCTCTGGAGCATTTTTTAATAACTACCCTTTCCCCCCATCTGTTGAAGGGAATTTTGATTTTTATTTTGAGAGCATGGTAGAATAGCTCCCCTAACCTCTGGGACATTTTTTTACAAAACTCTCAGACTTGTCTATGCAGATCCGCTAATCCTTCAGCAATTTCATCAATTATAGTTTAGGTTTTCCTTTACTGGTCCGGGTTCCCAGGAGTTTTCTACTCAGTTTTTTGCTCAGGTAAGTTGTCATTTTCTTTATCTTGCTGTTTCTCCAGTTTGGTGAGCACTGGTTTTCTGTGCTATACGAAGTCCATAATGGAGCTTAAAAGAGTTCCTGGTTTTCCGTTCCTTCAGCATTTTTTTATGGTCTTGTGAACAATGATAGCTCTTAAATTCCTTATGTTCCAGGCCAGAAACTAGGAGTCATATAGCTAAAATAGAATAATACTAGATTAGAAATTTAGGGGCCAGGCGGTGGCGCTGGAGGTAAGGTGCCTGCGCTAGCCTAGAATCGACTGCGGTTCGATCCCCCGGTTTCCCATATGGTCCTCCAAGCCAGGAGCGACTTATGAGCACATAGCCAGGAGTAACCCCTGAGCGTCACCGGGTGTGGCCCAAAAACCAAAAAAAAAAAAAAAAAAAAAAAAAAAAGGAAATTTAAATAGGAGCATAAGATCTTGCCATTATAAATATGACGCATTAGATGGTCCAGAGAGATAGTAAGGTGACCCAGATGCTTGCCCTGCATTGGACTAATTCAGGTGTGATTTCTGACATCCTATATGGTGCCCCAATCTTGCCAATAGTGATTTCTGAGCCAGAATCAAGAGTAACCAACCCCTGTGCACTGCTGGGTTTAGCAAAAGCTCCCTCACCCGCACCTCAAGCTTTTTTTAGATAAAGCAGCAGAAATTCTGCTACATGAAGAATTTGCAACTTGAATTTTGTGTATATACATACATACGTACATACATATGTGTGTGTGTGTGTGTGTGATGTTAGAGATCAAGCCAGTCCTTTATATATGAAAGATGGCAGGTCTACCACTCAGGTACATCATTGTCCCCTTTTACATAGAACAAAATATCAGTACTGTGTTACTGTTTAATATACACATTTGTGTGAATAGTCCACAAGAATTCTATGAACACCTGATTTTTTTTTAGCTCTTTTGACTTTCTGAGAAAAATAAAGCTTCTGAAGCCATGCCATTTCTGTAGTGGTAGAATTGCTTCCCTCTTTTGGCACTAGGAAGACACATTTAAAGTACACATATTAATTTTCTGTATTTTTGCAGTCCACAAAAATATTTCCTTGCAGTTCTGTTAGACAATATCAAGAATGTCTTATTTGAAGACTGCTTGGTCATCTCTAAAGTTTTCAAAGTATTTACTGAAATTAAGTGCTGCATGCCTACGCTCCCACTCAAGCCTTCCCACCCTCTGCTCTTGCACATTCCTTATGTGAGAAAGGAACAACCCAATATTGGGAAGAAAACAAGATGCATTTTTCTCAATAGAAGCATAAGAATCATGCTTTTCTCTTCCTACTCCATCATTTCAACACAGCACAATACAGAGTATTAGAGCCCCAGTTTTTTGAGCAGTGGGAATTCAAACCTTTAAAATCTTTGAAGTATATAAATGCTTTAGTAGTTAATGTTACATATAGCAATGTTTGTACAGGTCAAGTCAATATCGGATTATTGCTGCCCTGGTCTTTATAGGATCTAGTGAATTCTGTACCTTGCTACTGGAATGATGGCAGACTTTTTTTGGTATGGGGAAGTTAAACCTTGGGCCTCATATATATAATGCATGTACTCTACTTTTGAGCTCTGCATCTGTGGCCAATACTGGTAAACACCCTCTTCCTACCCCACCCCAGCTTTATTGAGGTTTAATTTGAATAGAAAAGTGTACAGGGAGTTTGTATTCAGTCAGTGTATGCATACATTTGTGTAGCCTTCACCACAATCCAATTTTTAAAAATAATAATTTAAAAATACAAAATCCAACAATAAAAACACCACCTTTAAAAAATTTATATTAGTGACTGCTTCATTTAATGTTTTTCTATGCGGTAGTGATTTGGGGTAATACTGTTTTGGTCTCCGTGCTGTTTAATGGATATATACAGTCACTACATAGTGCTTTTATTGTTAATAATCAATATTTCTTCAATGAACCATGTATTAAGTCATAACACTGAACAAAATAGACATTATTTCTTCCTCCCTCTAGTAGAGGAGATATTGAATGCATTTGAAGTTGTTTATGGGATAACTGCTCTGTGGAGAAGAACAGAAAAAGGACATATCCTTTTAAGTTCTTTCAGATTAGCAATGTCTAAAAGGAATTTAGGGAGAAATTCACCAGGTACCTATGATGAGAGCGTTTTTAATCAGATGATTATTAACAAAGATCCTAGAAATGAAAGTTGTGTGTATGAGAGCACCAACAGAGATAGATGTGGATCAAGGGAACAGTGGTAGAAATGTGGTCAGAGAGATTAGAAAAGGCAGGCTAAGTATGGCCTTTTAGGCTTTAAAAGGACTTTAATGTTTATGAAATGAGAAATCTTTACATGGCTGTAAACAAAAACCCAAGTGGAAGGACATAATTCCTTTTTTAGTGCTGTGAATGGTACTGTATGAGGGATCAGTGTTAGACCTTATGGCATTCAGTCAGTGAATTCTTCTAAGCATGGAATTTGTGGCAACACAAAATGGTTATTTCCTGCAATAACGTCACCATTTGTTGTGTGTGTGTGTATATATATGTGTATATATAAACATTATATATGCATATGTATTATATATAGTGTGTATATGTGTATAAGCATGCTGGATCTCTTAATGGAATACCATCTTGCCAAGGGTTCTAGGAAGTTTAAGCTGTTACTCAAAAGAAACAGTTAAGGAATTGGAGGTATGATGGGATGGGTCAGTAGATACCCAGGATTGTTGAAAGACTTCAGATGAAAATATTCAAGCCATTTCAATTCTGTCCAGTTGTCAGGATTGTCCCTAGGGCCCCTGAGCACTGCTTAGGAAACAACCCCCTTTCTCAATTAAAAACAACCACCACCAACAAGAATTAAAACCATTTCTGCAAGCAGAGTGAATGAATCAACAATGCTGTGCAAGAGATCCAGAGGCAATTAGTCATGTTGCCTAGAAAGTCCTCAGACAGCACAGATCCACTTAGAACTCATTTTCAGGAAAATTCATATGAAATTTCATTATAGAACCACAATCAGAAGCTAAATGATTTAATAAAAGTAGAAAGTTACTCTTATTGAGAAATGAAAAATATCCGTTTTTTTAGGCATCACATTAAGTGTTGTTAAGGCTAGAAGTACCCAAGACTGTACCCTGGAACTGCCTTTTCTGCTTCTGACAAAGCTGCTTATAGTCAGCTGCTTTTGTATTAGTGAATTTTATTCCCTAAGTCCTCAGGTTCAAACCCTTCAAATTTAAAAAATGTTTTTGTTGATGTTTTGGGACCATACCCGGCATTGTTCATGGCTTCTGACTCTGACCTCTGGGATTATTCCTGATGGAGTTGGAAAACCCTATGAGATGCAAGGGATCTAACTTGGGTCAGCTGCATTAAAGGCAAGTATCCTACCAGCTGTAGTTTCTCTCCCTCCAGCCCCACTCTGTATACTTTTGTGTTTTTCTTGTTTTTGTTTTGGTTTTGGGTCACACCCAGCAGCGCTCAGGGGCCACTCCTGGCTTTACGCTCAGAGATCTCCTCCTGCAGCCTGAGGGACCAAATGGGATGCTGGGATTCGAACCACCCTCCTTCTGCACAAGGCAAATGCCCCACCATTGGGCTATCTATCTGGCCCTTCTCTGTATACCTTTGTTGTGTTTGTTGGCGAGCCTTCCCTACAGGCTCTGTGAACCTCAGTTCTTTTTCTCTGCACTCTTTGGCAAAAATGACCTATTAATGTTCACAGTGAAAAATCTTTATCTGGAAGGTCCTGCTAAGCAGTATGAGAGCCTATTAGCTCACAGCTTACATGAATACTGAACTGTTTCTTAAAAGATCTATTGTTTGTCAGTCATCTGACCACATCAGGGAGATTGTTTATTTAGAAAATACAGTCTTCAGTTACAAGTTCTGTCATTTGTGTAAGTAGTGTGAAAGTCTGCATCTTTTCATAAGAGGCTAAATTAAAATGGCCAAAGTAAAGGCACTTATAAAACACTAATAGTACTCTTTGTTTTGTTTTACTACTGACTCATGGGTTTTCTAAACCTAGAAACAGCTAGAGGGAAGAGGATTAAGCCTTTATTTGTCTTGAGTTAGTGTGGGATGATTGTTGCATGGCTTTGGTATATATAAATAGAAAAGGAAGCAATACTGTTCAGAGCTAAGTTTTAAATTGTAATTTATTTTAATTAATTTATTTTTGGTTTTGGGGCCACACCTGGTTACACTCGGGTTACTCCTGGCTATGCGCTCAGAAATTACTCCTGGCTTGAGGGACTGTCTGGGATGCCAGAGGATCGAACCGCAGTGCATCCTAGATTAGCACGTGCAAGGCAGATGCCCTACCGCTTGTGTCACCACTCCAGCCCCTAAATTTTAATTCTTAAAAATGAAGCTGTTGGGGAGGAGAAACTCGGGGATCACATCTGCCAGGGCTGGGGAATGGGATGGATGGCACAACCATATACAGTTCTGGGATCTAACTCATGTTCCCTGCTTGCTGTACTATTTCCTGTCAGTGTCACTTCTTTTTTTATTTTTAATTTTTTTGAGGGGCTACACCTGCCTCCACTCTCAGAGGTCGGGGAACCAGCTGGCAGATCTCAGGGAACTACTTAAGGTGCTGGGAATTGGACCTGAATTGGCCATGTGCCAGGTATGTGCCTTGGCCTCTGTAGTATCACTCCAGCCCTGATGGGGTTTTGTTCTTTTTTTGTTGTTGTTAAAGGGAAAACAATCAGCACTGGGTACACAATGTGTTAGATTACTCATTGTTGATAAAGTACCTATGTAAGTCTAGTATAATCATATGTAAAAAGAAATTATAATTTAAATTATTTTAGGAGTTTTAATACTATGGTGTCATTTTAGTTTTTTGGGTTTTTTTTTTTTTTTTTGGTTTTTGGGTCACACCCAGCAGTGCTCAGGGGTTACTCCTGGCTCCATGCTCAGAAATTGCTCCTGGCAGGCACGGGGGACCATATGGGGCACCAGGATTCGAACCAATGACCTTTTGCATGAAAGGCAAATGCCTTACCTCCATGTTATCTCCCAGGCCCCAGTCATTTTAATAATTACAGAATAATAGTTTTGTTGTATAGTATGTATTAATTGGCAATTTGGGAAGCCTTTTTGGGGTAAGGAATATTCTGGACTTATAAATCCTTTTCCTCACCCATGCAAGACATACAGTGTATTGTCTGCAGTCCTAGAAGCAATTTTGAAGAATTTGTTCACCTGCCATGTATTTACATGTTAAAGGCCACTCTTGTTTGAAAGCAAGGGAACACTGTCCAAGAAAAATAACCCTTTAGTCTCTAACCACAGAGCTGAAGTCACCAAAGGAAGGAGTGGGCTGAAGGAGCAGAAAGGAGACATGGACTGAGGTGGAAAAAATATATTGGTTCTTCTGTGGTGGACTTTGGTAACATTTAGATTTACATTAAATATTCATAAAAACATTTATAGTCGCGTAAACCAACGATGCCTCAGCTAAAACTAACAAGACCATTCTGTTCATCTTCTGCCTTAAACTCATTTAAAATGGGAAGAAAATAGTGCAGTTAGTTCATTTATAGTGCAGCTCAAATTCTGTATAAGATCTATATGAGAGCTATATCTTTTTTGTTTTGTTTTGTTTTTATTTTTGTTTTTGGGCCACACCTGGTGACGCTCAGGAGTTACTCCTAGCTCTTCACTCAGATATTGCTCTTGGCTTGGGGGACCATATGGGACACTAGGGGTTCTAACTGTGGTCAGCCGTGTGCAAGGCAAGCACCTACAGCTTCTCCACCGTTCCAGCCTCTAGAGCTTTATCTTTTTAAGTATGAAGTACTTTAAAGTTTGGTCTGGTTTCTTATCACTTTCATACTTAATAAAAATTCTTCTGATATTTTAGATAAGATACTTGGGCTTGGGGCCCGAGAGATAACATGGAGGTAAGGCGTTTGCCTTTCATGCAGTAGATCATTGGTTCAAATCCCGGTGTCCCATATGGTCTCCCAAGCCTGCCAGGAGCGATTTCTGAGCATGGAGCCAGGAGTAACCCCTGAGCACTGCTGGGTGTGGCTCCCCCCCGCCCCCCAAAAAAAAGATACTTGGGCTTATATATTTGCTTTTATGGTAAGGGACATTATTTGTTTTGTTTTTATTTGTGATTTTGTTTTCATTTGTGAATTAAAAGTAATTTTCACTTACAACTCTAAGTGAACTTAGGATAAATTTATAACTCTAGTCAGATGTTTCACTCATGCATGCAAATTTGGAAATTATGCCGAGAAGTTAACTGAAAAGTAAAATTAAAGTTAATGTATTAATGGCAGTACCTTTGGTTCGTTTTTGGTTTGGGTTTTTGGATTTTTGGGGGGGGCCACACCTGGCGGGCACTCAAGGGTTAGTTACTCCTGGCTCTGCACTCAGAAATCGCTCTCCTGGCAGGCTTGGGGGACCATATGAGATGCTCGCATCCCAGGTCAGCCGAGTGCAAGGCAAATGCCCTACTGCTGTGCTATTGCTCCGGTTCCACCTTTGCAGTATTTCTGTATTTTAATATGCCCTATGGTATATTTTAACCAAATGAAAATGAATAAATACATTAGATGTAAATGTAAAATTCTGCAAGCATACATTTATGAATATGTAGAAACCAGTACTCTTACCACATTTTGAAAAGGTTTTTCTTGACAGCAAATACTAATTATTAGCTGCCATTTTTATAAATCTTAGTTCATTCAGATTCCTTTATATATAGTAATGACATACATACTTGTCATTCTTTCCCCACATCAAAAGGAGCACGCACCTACACGCGCACGCACACACACACATTACCAACAAAAACAACAATACGGGGGCCGGGCCGTGGCGCTGGAGATAAGGTGCCTGCGCTAACCTAGGACGGACCGCGGTTCGATCCCCTGGTTCCCCATATGGTCCCCCGGGCCTGCCAGGAGCGACTTCTGAGCAAATAGCCAGGAATAACCCCTGAGCTTCACCAGGTGTGACCCCCCCCCCCCAAAAAAAAACAGCAACAATACCCATCACCCTCTTCACTCTTCGTTTTTTTATTTTTCTGTTGTTCAACCCTGCTTGGGTAGCAGTTGGGTGAGGTCCTCAGTGCATCTGGCATGCACACACATCTCTCATACAAATGCATATATTCTGAATCATTGAGATACTGGAAATGGTTTACTTTCAGTCTTCATAATGGTCGAACCTCTCTCCTGTCAACAAAGAGGGGTTACCAGGTCGACCTGAAGTGTAAATAGCATGAATATTCCTGTGACTATAATATTGATTTCATTAAACAGAAAATTTCTACAAGTTATAGATGAGAAAAGGACAAATGATAAAAGCCGTTTGGAAATAATATATAAAATGAATTTAATCAAAAGGCTGGAAGATGAGGAACAGATCAGAAAGTAAAACAAATGAAAATGTAGGAAAATTAGTTGATCAGCCAGAAAGTTCAGAATAGAATTTGCCTAATAGGGCAATAACAGGCATTGCAGTAGAATAAATTATCACAGTATCAATGCAAAAAAAATTTCATGAGCTTACACAAAAACTAAAATATACTTTTTTTTTTTTTTTGGTAAAATATACTTTTAAGACTCTGATTGAGGGGCTAGAGTGGTGGCGCAAGCAATAAGGCGTTTATTTGCCTTGCATGTGCTAACCTACACAGGACTGCAGTTCGATCCCCCTGCGTCCCTTATGGTCCCCCAAGCCAGGAGCATAGCCAGGAGTAACCCCTGAGCGTCACTGGGTATGGCCCAAAAGGAAAAGCAAAATATTGATTGAAGGCTTGTTGAATTGGGGATATATTGTAACAAGGAAAAGGACTAAGAAGAAAACAAGGCGAGCACAAACAACTTGGCTTGATCAACCCAATTCCATGGCTGCTAGAAAATCTTCTGGTTTTAGAGAAAGAATAGGAAGAAGAAAAAAGTAAAACCAGAGAGATTGAAAAAAGCACTAAAGACAAAATGAGGTTGTGACCAGATTTATCAATTTGGATGAACTGAATTGCTTTCTCTTTTTTTGGTTTGGGTCTTTTATTTTGTGTGTGTGTGTGTGTGTGTGTGTGTGTGTGTGTGTGTGTGTGTGTGTGTGTCTGAGACCTATGTTTCTGTAAACAATGCTATCTTTCACCTCTGGATAAAAGGTGGACTATCAGAACCAGTCTGTCCTCTACAGTAGGGCCAGATCTATTAACAGTGAATGAGATTAATGCATTCTATGTATCTCAGGATTGCTCCAGTCATCAA